>SZWC01005514.1:41173-51877 GCA_023375785.1 Penium margaritaceum
AGGAGGAGGAGGAGGCGGTTCAATGAGTTGTCGTGGTTGCCAAGCAGAAGAAATGGTTGTTCACCGTGGTTTCTAACAAAAAGTCGCACGACTTCTTGGGCTTGAAGGCGCACCATCTCACGGCAGGCGGATTCCATCTACAAGTTTTGGGTTTGAAGTGATGATTATGAAAGAATGAGTCCCTTGTGGGATGCAGGCTGGCATCGGATAAGATGAATGCCTTACTGATGAGTCTACACATGCCTTCCGTCCCTGGCATGTATACTGCTGGCCAAGCTACCCTGTGCAGAATAAGTGAAAGTATTTTTCTTTCCATGAACTTATTGCCAGCGGGTAAACTTCTGTACTACCAGCTCCAGTAGACAAAGAAAGATTTCTAACATAGAAACTGCAAAACATCACAGGGCTGTCATAACATCAAAGCAGTGGTACATGCCAGTCGCCCTTGTTTCAAGTGTCAAGAACCGATGCAAAATCCACTCAAACTGATTCATTATCCATTTTCCAATGCAAAACTACTGATGCTGATTTTGCTTTTTCCATACAACGAGGAACCAGATCATAGTATGATTAAGTGTTGCAGGAAATCAGCCAATGAACTTCCCGAGTGGATGACCAGTTCGGATAAAAAGCACATTTTCCATTGATATTTTTCACATTTTCATGGGTTCATTCTTATTCAGGTATCACCAATACCTGAAGATTGAAAAAAAAAAAGAAGAAAAAAAAGAGAAAAAGATTGACCACTTGTACATGTTTGATTGCCATTGTGCAGGAATGGTGTGGATGGAACATGATTTGGCATAACAGGTACAGTGTCTACGGATAGCAAGGTGCTGGTTACAGAAGTATGGATAACCTAAATTGCTGATGTTTGTCATAGACGTGTATTTGTTCTTCATTCTCATGTTGTATTCTGTTTTAAAGGTATTCATTGGCAGAAGGGACGGTGCATTTTTAAGCACCTTCCCATGGTCTATTTTGCCTAAGTGCACATTGAGGATGCCTTGTTGGAATAGCATAACAAAATGAAGCACATGCATTGTTGTCAATGGAAAAGGTGTAGGGATTTCATTGGCCACAGGAAATCAAGCATACAACATCCAGGAAAATCATGACATCAGGTTTCAAGAAAAAGATATCAACCACCAACTCAATTTCGTTATCACGATTTTACCACATAGCGTTCATTAAGAGTCGTCACCTGTCTTTTTCTACTGTATGATCTGCGAATCCAGTGGCTAATGGATAGCACAGCCATCACAATTCAAAGTCACATGCAGCACCTTGAAGGTGCCAGATCTGCTGCCAGTGAGAAGTTTGTTATTCAATCCTCTAAGATGATGAGAATGGTACGGTGCGCCAAGCTGTAGGGCCCTTGGGCCAGGCTCTAGAGCTCAACTTCACTAACATGAAGATTATAACAATTGAAAACAACCCTAGCATAGAATACACTAGCTCTGCAGTAAAGACCTGACACCATTGTACTGATATGAAACATTCATGAAGGGCATCGTTCAACAATGGTTAATGGTCCAAAAGGTACTCCCCTTTCAACTGGTGATTTTTTTTGCAAACTACATGGAGAAATGCCACAATACACCCCCAAAAACACGTACACACGATGAAAGTGACTCAAGTGGAACAAGGCACATAACTACATGGAAAATCCTGACCAACATCGTTCCTTCCTACATTTTTCTTCCGAAAAACGCAAAATAATCCAATATTCACATATCAACTAATGGATACTGTTACTCAGTCTACAGAGAACCATTAATGTCCCTTCTCAATACTACACACACCACAATAAAATACCAAACATGTGTACAAACAACAACACTGCCTCACACCAAACAATGGCACATAACTATGTGGCAATTCCACCACCATATTGTTCCTTCCTACAGTGATAGTCTGAAAAGTAGGAAGTCTCCAAGAATCTTGCTCATACTTCTTCAGTTATAATGAAGGTGCACAATTACAAGTAATATCAGGAATAGTGCCCCGTAAGAGTGGAGAATTTCCAGAAACCACAACTGTCACCTTCCAGGAAAGGGATAGCAACAACAACACACCCTTTCATGAAAAGAAAAAAACAATAGCTTCAACATTCTCCCTAGAAAATCTACAATATCCAGGAAATTGTACAGATCCACGTACAGTTCAGCAACAATGTACCATGCAAACAGTCAGCATTACCAAACTATATGTATCCTTCCCGGAAAGGAGAAACAGCGACACATCCCATAGTGGAACCTGTACCTCAAATAAAGTCACACAAGCATGCTTTGTACAGTCATTTAAAGTGGACACAGAAGCTTGCACAAAGCCAAACTGAGTTTCATGTGACCAGAGTACCCTAAATGACTAACAAGAATCTGTACTCAACATACAATGGAACTAGTTGGAAAGTATTTGTGCATGATTGGCAGATGAAGAAGGATTGCATGCATGCAGATGATTCACATCACCATTCCCTTTCCCTTTCCCTAACCAGACCAGTGTATTGCAGGCGTAATTTGAACATTGTACTGTGAAGGAATGATTTGGGCTGCTCGTCTACAATGGCCAAAGCCTACAATAAGAATGATAAAGGAAAGGACGCTTTCTGTGAGGTTGGCGGGCGCTTAAGAGACTTGTTTCAATGGAACCCCCCCACCCCCCACCAATACGAATAGGATTTTCTGGCTAACCTGCATATCATACAGTGCATAGGACAGTTGATGTTAAAATAGTAAACATTTGCTAAGCTGTGTGTGAGCACACCTCCATTAGTCCTAGGTTGCTTTCATGTTAACCTGACATGGGCCACGTGTGTTACATCCTTAGCAAGATGTACGTCTTGTTGCAGACATGCTTTTGGGAATTTTCTTGTTATTTCCTGAAGCTGCGGTGAGCAAGCCCTTCGCTGTTCCAGATTCATGCACCAGAGAATTATTTGTGCGGTACCTGGTGCAGCACCAACAGTTGTATGTTCCGTGTAGCCCAGTTCAAGTTGACACGGACATGGCCCATTATCGCAGCCGCTGCAGCTACGTTCATCTTACCGCCCACTTTTTTTGCTCTGAACGCAGTCGTGTCTTGTGTTATTGTGTGTTCAGAACAGGTTTAGGAGGAAACATCTTGAGGTGCAGGCCGGTAGGGGTCCGGCACTTGAGCTTGCTTTGTTCACCTTGATTTCCAACTCTCACAGCTTTCTTCTCTCANCTCTTGAGAGCTCTTGCCCCTCATGAACTTTCAAGAGGCCTTGCACCCTCCTGCCAATAAGTGTCATGCTCACACCCTCACACCCCCAAACTCTCACTCTAAGTGCTCCCCTATGCTCCACCCTTCCTCCATGCTCTCTCTCTCTCTCTCTCTCTCTCTCTCTCTCTCTCTCTCTCTCTCTCCTCCCCGGCTGCAAGGCCCGTATTCAACATGGTCCCAAGCTAACCATAGCCTGGGCCTCTGCCTCCTTTCACGCTTTGCCGCTTCTGCCTCCTCTGCCGGCTCCACTGCTTCTGTCGTCGTCGGAACCGGCCACCATCATCATCGGTGGGCGCCGCCGCTTCCCCTTCCTTGCTTTCAACTCCATTGAACATTGCTGCCACTGCCTTCAGGGGTCGTCCTTGCTGCCGCCTTTGGTGCCATCGATGTGGTCAATGGGTGCTAATATTGTTGCTTTCCTCGCTCACATCTGTCAGGAGGAATCTGTGGGATGCGTTCCCGACGTTGGTCTGATTGTCTCCTGGTGGTTTGCATCTTCTGTTTTGGGCGAATCTGAGACTAAGCGTGAGCTTTCTGGTTGCCTAACGCTTTGTGTGGAGGAATTTAGGTACAGTCACTTTTGCAAAGGGAATAACAGAATTTTGCATTTGTGTTTTTGGGTTTTTGAACATGAACATGATCACAAAATTTATAGGTCTAGTCATGAGCTCTCCAACGCACCAAAGCACGCGCAATTAGGCCAAGCGTAGCCCAAGTTACACTTGCCGAAGCGCAGATCTCACCCACCACAGAAGCCTCACGCCGCCACACGCCATGGCGCCTTCCTTCAGGTGCGAAGTGCCTTTCCCAAGGCGCAGATCCCATTGCACGTGGTGTAGGGGTCCTCTGTACTGTTTCCACGCACCTCCCCCACTTTTGGGTCGAGTTTGGTGATGGGGTGTGAGGAGGTTTGAAACCTGTCCATTGACCTGCAGTCATAAACTTGACTGTCCCTGAGTAACAAAACGTACTTATGAGTTTCGGACGCCGAGCCAGAGTTTTGGCCAAGTCCCTCAGTAACAAACTGCAGTACTGGATCCGGTGGATTATCCACCAGACGCCTTGTCAGACCTTCCGGAGGAATTTCCCCAGATGGTGCATTTGTTACTGGGTCCAGTCGATTATCCACCAGAAGTCGAGTTACGACCGGATCTCAAAGCCGCCACGCACAACTCAACTTTGGAAGACCATATCTCCCTCGATACTTGTCCGATGTTGGTGAAACAACTTCCACCGGATTGAGCAACTTGTCAACGTTCAGGGGAAATCATCCATTTGTGGATCCCAGAAATTCTCGAGCCTCTAGATCCACCGGCAAGGAATTTCATCTCTCTTGCGGTTCGTCATCGCCTCCCCGCACCGCACTTGGGCATGTGGAGGGGCAAATGTTCAACAAATTGTACTCTCATGCTGGTGCCAGTGGTGTAGAGATTTTTTTCCAGGGAAGAAAATGTTATGTTTTCACAAATATTCCACGGGTCATTGTGTTTTTTTTGTGGTGGATGACCAGGATATTCATGTAGACACTCAACAATTTTTTTGGATTCCTCTAATGCATATCCAAGTGCTGTCTTGCTAAGGGTTCATGATGGAAGAACAGGAATAAGGGATGGACATCGGTAGCATGCATGGGGTAATGCTGCATGGGGCAGCGAGAAATAGTGCATTGAGTCCTTGATGTCAGTACCTTTACTTGGAAACATTGTGAGAATGTTCTCGATCTTCTTCAACTTTGAGGACTTCAGCCCAGATGATTTTACTAGCTTTGACCAATTTGTGGAACAAGACATAGAGTTGTCACAGACCTTACCAGCTCTTTCATGAATATCTCAATTGTTTCATCATGGCACTGGATCTCAGTAGCATTGTGCCTCCAACGTTTTTTTGACAGTGTTCAAACCCACTGACTTGTTTGGTGTGACCATTGAAATTACAGCCCCATGTGTGACTAATATCTTGGACGCCAAAGACAACAAAGGTGCCTCATTCTTGTCTCTCATGCTCTTCCAAATGAACTTTGTTGCAATTTCCCCTCCACATGCCTGGCAGGCACGGACAAGCCACTGGAGGGAGAAAAAGCCTTGCATTTAACTATCTTGGCTTGTAATGTGCTTTAAATCATAATCTGAGTCAGTGAAATCCTTCCAATATCAAGAAAGTTACAAAGTCTCAAAGTTGGGGTATGTGTGGCCACTCGGGGAGCTATCCAAAATCGACGTTTGATGAAACATTTCACCGGACGCGAGAAACAAGACACGTCCAGAAAAGACATCCACTGGCTGACTGCGAAGTGATCCAATGGATTTTCTCCCTGGATCCATTAGTACAGGATATGATTGAAGGACTTGGCCCAATTGCTGGCGCAGATTCCGCAACTCAGTTGTACAGGGATTGTCAAAATTCTGACCGCAGGTTTGCTGAAAGATTTTCAGACCCTGTCAAACCATCCACAAAGTAACATAGGCATGTCAAAAAAGTGCCCATTGTGGAAAAAAACTGCCCCTCCTCATGCCCAAGCGCGGCGCCAGGAGGCGCTGACAAGCCGTCAGAAAGTGGAAGCTCCGTGCCCGCGGGTCTGGTGACTCAAGGATTGCTCGAATCCTAAAATGAAGGATTGTCCTACAGGTTTTACGAGTTGCTGAATCTGGTGGAAGTTGTTTCGCCGGAATCAGACAAGTATCGAGGGAGTTATGGCCATCCAAAATTGGGGTGTGCGCAGTGGCTCTGGAAGCTGGCTGTGACTCAAAATCCGGTGTATAATCGACCGGATTGAGTAAGAAAAACACCATCTGGAGAAATTCCTCCGGAAGACCTGCCGAGGCATCCGGTGGATGATCCACCTGATCCGGTATGGCAGGTTTTTACAGAGGGACAGCCAAAATCTTGGCTCGGCGTCCGAAACTCAGAAGTCTGTTTTGTTACTCGGGGACAGTCAAAATTCTGACTGCAGGTCCATGGACAGGTTTCGAACCTCGTAACACACCATCACCAAACTTGACCCAAAAGCAGGGAAGGTGCGTGAAAACAGCGCAGGGAACCCATACATCACGTGCAATGGGATATGCGCCTCACAAAAGGCACTTCGCACGTGAAGGAAGGCGCCACGGCGTGTGGCGGCGTCAGGCCTCTACGGTGGGTGACGCCTGCGCTTCGGCAAGCGTAACTTGGGCTACGCTTGGCCAAATTGCGAGCAATTTGATGCGTTGGAAAGCTCATGACTAACCCTATAAATGTTTTTATCATGTTCATGCTAAGACATTGATGCAAAATCACGTTACTCCCTTCGCAAAAGTGACTGTCTCTAAATGCCTGCTCACATATCGTGAGGCGACCAGAAAGCTCACTCTCAGTCTCAGATTCATGCAAACAGAAGAAGTTAACCACTAGAGGCAATTAGAAAAACATCGGGACCACACCATATGGATTCCATCCAAACAAAGGGTTATTGGCCCACGGGTCTGAACGTCTCCAACGTTCACGTCTTCCGCAGCGCACGAGATCGTCATCTTGGACGTCGTCGTGAAATTCTGAGAACTCTTCGGAGTAGCAGTTGTGCACATGGCGC
This sequence comes from Penium margaritaceum, assembly GCA_023375785.1. NCBI lineage: Eukaryota > Viridiplantae > Streptophyta > Zygnematophyceae > Desmidiales > Peniaceae > Penium > Penium margaritaceum. The sequence goes on from SZWC01005514.1 coordinate 47,988, forward strand.
AGAAAGAGACGAAGCACTTTCAGAGGTATGCGGGCGGCCCAGGTTTTGGGCTATGGAGATGACAGCTTGAGCTGCACCTCTTGCATAAGGGGCTACTGGACGTCATGTTGGGAAAGGAGGTGCTAAGAGAGGCGACTGCTACGGACGCGGAGAAGCAGGCCTTCGAAAAGAAGAACACGCAGGTGCTCATGCTGCTGGTGTCTAGGAAAGCCGAGTCACAATGGGGCTTCTTCCAAGGCTGCAAGCTGGCAGCCGAAGCTTGGTAAAACGTCTGCCATTCACCAATCCAAGTCGCTCGCGAGCAAAATCTTCGTCATGAAGCCACTCCTCACGGTGAGAATCGAGGAGGGAGATGATGTCATCTCCGCCATGCAGCAGATCGAGGCGCTTGCCTTGCAATGCAATGATGTGGGATGGAAGATCGACACGTTGCTGTAGGGAATGACCCTCCTCATGGCCCTACCTAACAGTTGGGGTGCACTCATCACCGTCCTTGGAGGATGGTCGGAGGACAAGCTCAAATATGGCGCGGTCGCAGAGTACATCCGCAACGAGGCGCAGGGATGGAGCTGCGGACAGTCCTCATCTTCCTCATCGGCCCTCGTCACCAAAACGCGTGGTGGTGAAAGCGAGGGTCGAGGAAGCGGCGGAAACGGCGGCGGCAAGAAGGGCGCCAAGAAAGGTGCATGCCGCAACTGTGGCAAGGAGGGCCATTGGGCCCGCGAGTGCTCGCAAGAGGTGAAGACCGGCCAAGAAAACACTAAGGGCAGGTCGCTCCTCAACGGCAACAAGATTCACTTCCTCAAGAAGGCCAATAGGTGGTACCTAGATTCCGGGGCCGAGGAGCACGCCCAAGTTGAGAAGGTGGGGTTCGTCACCTACGAGAAGTCCTCCAAGTCAATGGTGGTTGCGAACAAAAAAATCGAGCCAGCAGCCGGGCAAGGGGACATGGAGGTGGAAGTCGTGGTGGGCGGTTAGAAGGAGCTGTGCACAATTCGTGATATGCAGCACGTCCCCGGCCTGGCTGACATTTTGAGTGTCAGCCGCTTGACGGACAAGGGATAAGAGGTGCTCTTCTATAGTAAAGGTGTAGTGGTGCGCATTGACGGCGATGACGAGGTCGGACTGGAGGCAAAGCGCGAGGCCGGTCTTTACATCGTGGAGACCAAGGTGGTCCCCGCGGCATCGGACGCAGCGGACTCGTAGGAGTGTGTCGTCAACATGGCCAAATGAGGAAAAGCTGATCTTGAGCTCTGGCACCGACGGTTGGGGCATTTGTTGCCCACAACCGTGAAGGAGATGGTGAAGCGCGACATGGTGCTCGGCCTCATCATCAACGATGTAGAGGCGGTAGCAGATGCAGCAGCGCACAAAAAGTGCGAGCCTTGCATTTTGGACAAGGGGCAGCGCAAGCCATTTAATGAGAACAAGGCTCGCGTAAAGGACCTGCTGGAGGTCGTGCACAATGACGTGTGCAGACCATTCAAAACTCTGTCAAACAGCAGCTTGAGATAATTCATCACCTTCATTGAAAACTGTAGAAGAAAACTCTACGTGTACTTCATGAAGTGGAAAGGCGAGATCCTTGATGGGCTGAAGGAGTATGTCGCAACAGTGGAGAAGCTGACTGGCCGAAAGGTAAGAGCGCTACGCAGCAACAATGGCGAAGAGTACGTGGGCTGTAGCGGGTGGATGAAGCAGCAGGGCATCAAGTTGTTCAAAAATTGCCCCTCCGCATGCCTAAGTGCGGCGTTGGGAGGCGCTGACAAGCCGCCAGAAAGTGGAAACTCCGCGCCGGCGGATTTGGCGACTCAAGGATTGCTCTCATCCTCAAATAAAGTATTGCCCCATAAAGTTGTTTTGCCGGAATCGAGCAAGTATCAAGGGAGATATTGCCTTCCAAAGCTAGGGTATGCGCAGCGGCTCTTGGAGCCGGCTGCGACTCGGAATCCGGTCGATAATCGACCGGACCGAGTAACAAACTACCATCTAGAGAAATTGCTCCGATAGGCCTGCCAAGGCGTCCGGTGGATGGTCCACCTGATCAGGTGGATCATCCACCGGATCCAGTAGTGCGGGTTGTTATTGAGGGACTTAGCCAAAATCATGGCTCGGCGTCCGAAACTCAGTAGTCCGTTTTGTTAGTCGGGGACTTGGTCAAAATTCTGACTGCAGGTTTGCGGACAGGTTTCGAACCTCGTCACACCCCATCACCAAACTCGACCTGGAAGTGGGTAGGGTGCGTGAAAACAGTGCAGGAGACCCCTACACCACGTGCAAGAGGACCTGCGCCTTGGGAAAGATGCTTTCCACGTGAAGGAAGGCGCCACGGCATGTGCGCACCATGGAGGCGTTAGGCGTTTTTGTGGTGGGTGAGGCCTGCGCTTCGGCGAGCATAACGTGGCGTACACTTGGCCAAATTGCGCGCAGTTTGGTGCATTGGAAAGCTCATCAATATCCCTATAAGTGTTTTGATCATGTCTATGTTAAAAAACTAATGCAAAACGATGTAATTCCATTCACAAACTGACTGTCTCTAAATTCCTACTCACATAGCATGAGGCGACCAGAAAGCTCACCCTTAGTCTCAGATTCGCCCAAAACAGTAGACGTGAACCAATAGAGTTTATGAGACCAAGGTCGGGACCACATCCACGCAGATCTCATCCTGACAAAGGGTTATGGGCCCACAATTCTGAACGCCTCCAACGTTCACGTCTTTCGCAGCGCACGGGATCGTCATCTTGGACGTTGCCTTGAAGTTCTGAGAACTCGTCAGAGTAGCAGCTGCGCACATGGCGCAGAAGGAGGAGCAGCCCATTCAGAAGTATGCGGGCGGCCTGGGCTTCGGGCTGTGGAGGTGGCAGTTTGAGCTGGACCTCTCGCATAAGGGGCTGCTGGACGTCATGTTGGGAAAGGAGGTGCTCACAGAGGCGGCTGCTACGGACGCAGAGAAGCAGGCCTTTGAAAAGAAGAACACGGAGGCGCTTATGCTCCTGGTGTCCGTGACGGCTGAGTCGCAGTGGGGCTACTTCCAGGGCTGCAAGCTGGCAGCCAAAGCTTGGCAAAAACTCTACTCCATCCATCAATCCAAGTCGTTGTTGAATAAAATCTTTGCGATTAAGCGCCTCCTCACAGTGAGAATCGAGGAGGGAGATGATGTCATCTCCGCCATGCACCAGATCGAGTCGCTTGCCTCGCAATGCAATGACCTGGGGTAGAACATCAACACGCAGCTGCAGGCGATGGCCCTCCTCATAGCCCTACATGACAGTTGGGGTCCACTCATCACCGTTCTCGGAGGATGGTCGGAAGACAGGCTCACTTATGGCGCGGTTGCAGAGAACATCCTCAACGAGGCGTAGCGCCGGAGCTGCGGGGAGTCCTCGTCTTCCTCATCGGCCCTTGTCACGAAGACGCGTGGCAGCGGAAGTGGGGGCCGGGGAAGTGGCCAAAAGGGCGGCGTCAAGAAGGGCACCAAGAAAGGTGCGTGTAGCAACTGCGGTAAGGAGGGCCATTGGGCCCGTGAGTGCCCTGAGGAGGCGAAGACCGGCGGCAAAAACAGCAAGGGCAGGTCGCTCCTCAACGGCAAGAAGAACCACTTCCTCAAGAAGGCCAACAGGCGGTGCTTGGATTCTGGGGCCGAGGAGCACACCCAAGTTGAGAAGGTGGGGTTTGTCACCTACGAGAAGTCCTCCAATTCAATGGTGGTCGCGAACGACAAAGTCCAGCCGGGGGCCGGCCCAGGCGACGTGGAGGTGGAAGTCGTGGTGGGCGGTAAGAAGGAGCTATGCACAATCCGTGATGTGCAGCACGTCCCCGGTCTGGCTGAAATCCTGAGTGTTAGCTGCTTGACGGACGAGGGATATGAGGTGCTCTTTTGCAGGAAA
>SZWC01005514.1:52052-75938 GCA_023375785.1 Penium margaritaceum
TCAATGGTGGTCGCGAACGACAAAGTCCAGCCGGGGGCCGGCCCAGGCGACGTGGAGGTGGAAGTCGTGGTGGGCGGTAAGAAGGAGCTATGCACAATCCGTGATGTGCAGCACGTCCCCGGTCTGGCTGAAATCCTGAGTGTTAGCTGCTTGACGGACGAGGGATATGAGGTGCTCTCTTGCAGGAAAGGCGCAGTGGTGCGCATCGACGGTGACGACGAGGGCGTGCTGGAGGCAAAGTGCGAGGGTGGTCTCTACATCGTGGAGACCAAGGTGGTCCGTGCGGCATCGGATGCAGCAGACTTGCAAGAGCGCGTCGTCAATATGGCCAAGGGAGGGAGAGCTGATCTGGAGCTTTGGTACCAACGGTTTGGGCATTCGTTGCCCGCAACTGTTAAGGAGATGGCGAAGCGCCACATGGTGCGCGGCCTCGTCATCGACGGTGCAGCACACGCGGCAGGAAATGCAACAACGCACAAAAAGTGCAAGCCTTGTATTTTGGGCAAGGCGTGGAGCAGGCCGTTCAACAAGAACGAGGCTGGCACAAAGGACCTTTTGGAGGTCGTGCACAGCAACGTGTGCGGACCGTTTAAAATGCCGTCAAACAATGGCTTGAGATACTTCGTCACCTCCATTGACCACTGCAGCAGAAAACTCTACGTGTACTTCATGAAGCGGAAGGGCGAGGTCCTGGACCGGCTAAAGGAGTACCTCACCGCGGTGGAGAGGCAGACTGGTCAGAAGCTCAGGGCGCTACGCAGCCACAATGGCGGAGAGTACGTGGGCTGCAGCGGGTGGATGAACCAGCAGGGCATAAGTGGGAACCCACTACGTCGTACTGGCCACAATCCAACGGAGTGGCAAAGCGGGCGAACCAGACGCTGCTCAACATGGTACGGACCATGCTTGTTGATGCGGGGTTGCCGCAAGGGTTCTGGGCGGAGATCCTACGTACAGTGAGCTATACCATCAACCTCACCCCAACAGCGGTACTGAAGGGTAAGGGCGGCTGGAAGACGCCGCAGGAGGTTTGGAGCGGGTGCAAGCTAACCGTGGCGCACCTAAAGGTGTTCGGGTGCAAGGCGCACGCGATGGTGCAGGCGCCGCAACGATGTGACAGCAAGCTCGAACCGCGGGTGAAGCCGTGCTTGTTCCTCGGCTACAAGAGTGCGCAAACGGCGTAACGGCTCTGGGACCCGCGCACTTAAGAGATCATTCGCAGCCGTGACGTCGAGTTTGACGAGCAGTAGAGCTTAAGCAGTAGCAGCAATGGCATGAGCTTCGGGAACACTCCAAAACAGGGGGAGTGGTTCGACATCCTTGACTACAAGGAGGAGCCGACGGACGCAGAGGTCGATGATGCGGCGTCGGAGCGTGGCGGTGCAGCAGGTGCAACAGGCGACATGGAGGACTCCGACGACAATGCAGTTGGGCGAGAGTTCCAGTGGAATGATTCGTCGAAGGAGGCATCGTGCGTGCCGAAGCATGCACTCCCGGCGGAGTTTGCGTCGGGCGTCGGAGAAAAATACTCCGGACGCGCCACACGTCCGGTTAATGGTTCACAGGAGCGAGAGGGATCCTCGGGGAGCTTTCCGGTGGATGATTAACCGGAGCGGGCTGAGTCGGAAGGATTGCAGCAGAGCGACGAGACGCCGCCAAGACTGCTACGCCACAGCAGGAGGCAGCGAAGAGCAGGGAAGCGTTTGGACGCAGGCTCTGGTCGATGGATCGGCATGACGTGGTGCATGTTGGCTGCATCAACGGAACCGACGACCGTGCAAGAGGCACTTGTACGGCCCGAGGGGAAGCAGTGGGGCGCCCCCATCAAGTCGGAGTTGGCGTCCATTGCTGAAAAGGACACGTGGCAGCTGGTTGACAGGCCAAAAGACGCGAAGGTCATTAGCTTCAAGTGGGTCTTCAAGACCAAGTTTACAAAGGAAGGTGTGGTTGACAAGTACAAGGCGTGGCTTGTGGCGAAGGGGTACGCATAGCGTAAGGGCGAACACTACGACGAGACGTTCGCCCCCATCGCCAAGTTCAAAAGCATCCGGGCGATCCTTGCTGTGGAAGCCGCGAAGGACATGGAGCTCCACCAGATGGACGAAAAGATAGCCTTCCTCAATGGCATCAGCGACAAAGAAATGTACATGGAGGTGCCGGAGGGGGTGGAGGCACCGGAGGGCATGGTGTGTAAGCTGCGGAAGTCCTTGCATGGTCTAAGAGAATCACCCCGATGCTGGTACCAACAGATGGACAGCTTCATGGCACAACTTGGCCTCAAGCACTGTGAGGCGGATCATAGCGTGTATGTGCGGCGTAACAAAAAGCTCCATCAAATTGTCGCACTTTCCATGGATGATCTGATCTTGTGCTCCTCAGACCTGCTGAGCCTACAACAGCTGAAAGAGCAGCTGAGCAGCAGGTTCAAGATGTCGGACATGGGGGAGCTGGAGTTTTACCTCGGGGTGAGCATTACGCGGAACCGGAGGGCGCGCACGCTTGAGCAAGGTGAGCCCAAATACATGGATGAGGTGCTGAAGCGGTACAGCATGGAGGACTGGAAACCAGTGTGCAGTATGGTTTCCACGACCTATGAACTCAGTGCATTGATGGCGCCGCAAACAAAAGAAGAGCGGGAGGATATGGCAAGGGTGCCTTACCAATCGGTGGTGGGCAGCCTCATGTATCCATGGTTGCGACTCGACCAGACTTGGCCTACGCGGTGGGCGAATTGAGCAGGTACGTGACCAATCTAGAGCCACTACACTAGCAGGCGGTCACGCGCATCCTTGGCTACCTGCAGGCGACGTGACACGCCCGCATGAGGTTCGACTGCAAAAGGTGGGCGGACCCTTTGCTTCTGGTTTGCTACACGGATGTAGACTATGCTGGGGATGTGGAGAAGCGGAAGTCCACATCCGGCTTCGTGTTCTTCCTCGCTGGTGCAATAGTCTCGTGGTGCAGCAGAAAGCAAGGCTGCATCGCTACCTCCACAATGGAAGCTAAGTACATCGCAATGGCTGAGGCGATCAAGGAGGCGGTGTGGCTCTGCGGGTGTTTTGGGGAGCTTGGCGAGCCGCAACTTGAGCCTCCGGTGGTGCAAGAGGACAACACCGGCTCCATCTCGCTGACCAACAACCCGACGCAGCACAGGAAGAAGAAGCACATCAACGTGCACTATCACTACGCACGGGACATGGTGAAGAAGGGGCAGGTAGTGGTGTAGCACTACAGCACGCACCGCATGCTTGCGGATTGGTTGACCAAAGCGCAACCCGCGGACCGGCACGTGATGAGCGTGGCCGGACTTGGGATGACCAGCTCTGATGTGCTGGAGGGCGCAGCGGAAGATGAGTGAGAGCAAGCAGGAGTAGCGGGCATGGCAGGTGCAAGAGGGAGAATGTTGAAAAATTGCCCCTCCGCATGCCCAAGTGCAGTGCCGTGAGGCGCTGACGAGCCGCCAGAAAGTGGAAACTTTGCGCCGGCGGATCTGGCGACTCAAGAATTTCTCAGATCCTAAAATGGAGGATTTTCTTGCAAAGTGGAGGAGTAGCTGAATCCGGTGGAATTTGTACCACTGCACTCGGACAAGTATCGAGGGAGATATGGCCTTCCAAAGTTGGGGTGGGCGCAGCGGCTCTGGGAGCCGGCTGCGACTCGAAATCCGGTCAATGATCGAGTAACAAAAAACCATCTGGAGGAATTGCTCTGATAGGCCTGCCAAGGCGTCCGGTGGATGATCCGGCTGATCAGGTGGATCATCCACCGGATCGAGTAAGGCAGGTTGTTACTGAGAGACTTAGCCAAAGTCATGGGTCGGCGTCTGAAACTCAGAAGTATGTTTTGTTAGTTGGGGACTTGGTCAAAAATCTGACTGCAGGTCCGCGGACAGGTTTCGAACCTCGTCCCACCCCATCACCAAACTTGACCCAAAAGTAGGTAGAGTGCATGAAAACAGTGTAGGAGACCCTTACGCCACGTGCAAAAGGACCTACGCTTTGGGAAAGTTGCTTCACACGTGAAGGAAGGCGGCACGGCGTGTGCGCACCATGGAGGCGTTAGGAGTTTCTGTGGTGGGTGAGGCCTACGCTTCGGCAAGCATAACATGGTCTACGCTTGGCTGAATTGCAGGCGGTTTGGTGCATTGGAAAGCTCATCACTAGCCCTATAAGTGTTGTGATTATGTCTTTGTCAAAAAACTAACGCAAAACGACGTTATTCCCTTTGCAAACTGACTGTCGCTAAATCCCTACTCACATACCGTGAGGCAACCAGAAAGCTCACGCTCAGTCTCAGATTCGCCCAAAACAGTAGATGTGAACCAATAGAGTCTATCAGACCAACGTTGGGACTGCATCCACACAGATCTCATCCTGACACAAGTGAAAACCCACTACGCCGTGCTTGCCACAGTCCAACGGAGCGGCGGACCGAGCAAACCAGCCGCTGCTCAACATGGTGTGGACCATGCTTGTGGATGCGGGATTTCCGTGAGGGTTCTGGAAAGAGGCTGTGCGTACAGCGAGCCACACCATCAATCTCACACCAACGACGGTGCTGAAGGGCAAGGGCGGCTGAAAGACGTTCCAGGAGGTTTCGAGCAGGCGCAAGCCAAACGTGGCGCACGTGAAGGTGTTCGGGTGCAAGGCAAATGGGATGGTGCAGGCGGCGTAACGACACGACAGCACGCTAGAACCGTGGGCGAAGCCGTGCTTGTTCCTCAGCTGCAAGAGCACGCAAAAGGCGTATTGGCTCTAGGTCTCGCGCAGGCAAGAGATCATCCGCAGCCATAACGTTGAGTTTGACGAGCAGTAGAGCTTCAGCAACAGCAGCAACGACATGAGCGTCGGGAACACTCCAAAACAAGGGAGTGGTTCAAGCTTCTTGACTATGAGGAGGAGCCGGCGGATGCGGAAGTCGATGATGCGGCGTCGGAGCGCGGCGGTGTAGCAGGTGCAGCAGCCGACGTGGAGGTCTCCAAGGACGATGCAACTTGACTGGAAAACCGGTGGAATGATCTATCAAAGGAGGCAGTGCAGGTGCCGAAGCGTGTACTCCCAGTAGAGTTCACGTTGGGTGTGAGAGTGTGCTCTCTGAAGAATTAGTCTTGGTGTGTGGAGAGCATAGTCGCAGCGGAAAAATTGACTTGGAGAAGTCTGGAAGCCAGAACTGGAAAATACAGGTTAATGAGATTGAACTGAGTACAGGGTATTTATACTGTCCAGCCCGGCTAGTCCTAGCCCTAGCCTGCTCCTCTCCTAGCTTGCTACAACAAGCTACTTGCTCCTCAACCCGGTGCCCTACTTGCGCCTAACGCTTAGTGCGAGAAGTGCCTGGCCGTTGATCGTCTCGATCGATGGTCCATCTTATTTCACGGCAAGCCGCCGTGTTAGCTTGATGCCTCTCGGCGGTTGGTGCGGTCGCCGTGTTGCACACGCCACCTGGAGTGCTGCGACCGTCACGCGGTCACAGCCACCGTGTTTACTGCTGCCGTTGACCGTGTCTGTTGCCGAAAGCTCCTGGCGGCGCGCTCCCCTTGGCGGATAGCGTATCCGTCACGCTACTCGCTGAGGGGGCGAAAGCCACCCTCGCGTGGCGGTTACGGAACGTCGCGAGGGGGTTCGTGAGAACCAGCCCCCTAGTGGCAGAGTGAACTCCATGCCGGCGCTCGCTTGCGCTCGCTCCCCCTCCTCCTCCTTGTATCCGCGGTCCAGCAGAGGTGAGATCGATCGCAAGCAGGATTTCCGAGAAACGGAAAAAGGTCCACGTGCCCCCAAAAGTTGGACGTGGCCCAATGTATGCCACAAAAAGAAGGGCACTTCGTTACATTCACCCCCCCCTCCCCCCGTCGGAGGCGCGACGTCCAGGCGCGCCTGAGGTACTCCTGGAGAACAATGTTGGTACCCCCAACGTGGAAGTTGGCCTCTGGCTCCTAAGAGTTGTGCTCCGCCGGGTACCCCTTCCACTGCACCAGAAACTCACACCATTGTCCCCTTTGTCAGTCCGCCAGAATCTTCTCTACCTCAAACTCTTCACTTTCTTCAACCTGGACCCTGAAAGAATGTGTTGGGGTTGCGGTAGGTACAAAGCAGGGAGATGTGGAACACCGGATGGATGGTGTAGTGAGCTGGCAGCTCCAGCTTGTATGAAACGGCCAGCTGCTTCTCCAGAATGCGAAATGGACCCACCCATCGCGGTTTCAGCTTGGGACTCCCGACTCCCATCAGCTAGAGGTTAGTCGAGTTCAGCATCAGCTGATCTCCCACCTGAAACTCCTCCGTAGAGCGATGCGTATTAGCCTGCCGCTTCTGCTGCTTCTGTGCCTTCAACAACCATTGCTGCACCACGTCCCAAGTGGTGGCAAACCCTTCTACAATTTGCTGCACAGCCAGAAGAGATGTTGCTGTAGCAAGAGCGGCTGGGCCCAGTGGCTGATGGCCATAAACCACCTCAAACAGTGACTTTCCTGTTGACGTTGACACCGCTGAGTTGTAAGCAAACTCTGTCACTTCAAGCTTCTCTTGCCAACCCTCTTCATCCGGTGGGACCATGCTCTATAGCAGCTGCTCCAATGTCTTGTTCGTGCGTTCTGTCTGCCCATCGCTCTATGGGTGGTACGCCGTGGTCAGTTGCACCTGCGTGCCCAGATTCTACATGAGATCTCTCTAGAATCGCGATGTGAAGCGTGGATCACGATCTGAGACCACCAACTGCGGCACTCCATGCAGCTTGATGACATGATTAAGGAGGAGTTGAGATGTCCCGGCAGCTGTGATACTCTCAGGACATGCAATGAAATGTGCCATCTTGGAAAACCGGTCCACCACCACCAGCATCATGTTGTTGCCTTGCTGCGTCACAGGCGACCCGCCAATGAAGTCGAGTGAGATTTCTGTCCATGGCCTCTCTGGTATAGGCAATGGTTGCAGCTCCCCTGGTGGCTTGGTCCTCCATGCCTTGATGCGTTGGCACACATCGCAGCTGCTCACAAACCTCTTGCAATCTGTTGCCATTGACGGCCACTAGTATTGGCGTGCCAAGGCTTTGAGCGTCTTGTGGAAGCTGAAGTGACCCGAGTAATGGGTGTCATGAGCCTCCTCCAGCAACAATTGCTTCAATGGCGCATAGTCTGGCAAAACAATCCTCTGCTCTTGTCTCCTTCGCCAATACACTCCATTCCATGTGGCGTCTTTCAGCGGACCACCCGTGAACTCACTGTCCACGCCATAGCCGTGCTTGAACAGGCTATGCATGACTGGAGATCCCATGAGGACTGAGATTGCATTGAGGCTCACGTCCGGCCTCCTTGACAGAGGATCTGCCGGGTTCACCTTCCCAGGCTTGTTTTGGGTCTCGTAGTCAAAACTTCCCTTGAGAAACTCCATCCGGTGAGTTTGTCGGTGACTGAGGTTTGGCTGCGTCTTTGGGTACTTCAAGGCGTAGTGATCCGTGAAGACCACGCAGCATCGCGACTCGAGGTAGCACCTCCAGTGCTTGAACACATGGATCACAGCAGCCATCTTCTTCTCATAGATTGCGTAGTTCAGGTCTGCCCCTCCCAACTTACGAGACGCATACGCAATCGGCTGCAGCCCCTTTCCATGATTTTGTATCACCATAGCCCTAATGGCATAGCCGCTTGCGTCCGTCGTCATGACGTACTCCTTGGTTGAATCCGGATGCACCAGAACCGGAGCGTCACACATTTTAGCCTTGATCTCCTCGAAGCTCTTCTGCTCCTGATCGCCCCATTCCCACTGGTGATCCTTTCTCACCAGCTGAGTCAACGGCGCACCCTTCTCTGTGTACCCTTGGATGAATTTCCGGTAGTAGTTGACAAACCCCAAGAAGACCTGGATGTCACGCACGTACTTTGGGGTTGGCCACTACTTCACTGCTTCCACCTTCTTTGGGTCCATGCGGCGACCCTTGCCGCTCACGATGTGCCCAAGGAACTCCAACTCTCCCTTCTTGAACGCACACTTGGAGAGCTTCACAAACAGCTTCTCTTTCCCAAGAATGTCAAGCACCTGCTGAAAATGTTGCTCATGCTCTTCGCAAGTTTGGGAGTAGATGAGGATGTCATCGAGGAACACCACCACGAACTGGTCCAAGTGAGGGTGGGAGCTCCTGTCGTAAAATGGCCCCCGGGTGGAAGCAGTTGCAACGTGGCCCGACAGGTCTACTGTGTGTTCAAGACTATGTTTTGTGCAGGTTCTAAGTCTAAGCGTGACCTTTCTGGTCGCCTCAAGCTATGTGTCTGGAAGTTGAAGGTGTTTTTGAGACATTCACTTTTGCGAAGGGAACAATGCAATTTTTCATTAGGTTTTGAACATAGATATGATCTAAACATTTGTAGGGCTAATCATGAGCTGTCCAACGCACCAAATCGTGCACGATTCGGATCATCGTAGCTCTTGCTAAGTCAGCCGAAGTGCAGCACCCTAAACCAGAGGTTCAGTCAGCGACCCGCACGTCATCGCCCTCCAAGGCACCTTCACACATCAAGGACCCATCAAAATGCCATTCCGGAGGCAGAGATGTCCCTACGTGTAGTGGCGGCGCCCCTTGCGCCTTTGGGTTCTGTTTCGATGAGTTAATCATCGAGTTTGGTGATGGGGATTGATGTGGGTGGAAACCTGTTCGCGGACCTCCAGTCGGAATTTTGACGAAGTCCCCGATCAACAAACTGTACTTTCGAGTTTCGGACTCTGAGCCAGGATTTTGGCTAAGTCCCTCAGTAACAAAACTGCACTTCTAATTCCGGCGGATCATCCACCGGACGCCTCGGCAGTCCTTCTGGAGCAAAATCTCCAGATAGCATTTTGTTACTCGTTCAAGTGGATTATCCACCTTCGGTCGACCCGCGGCCGACTCCCAGAGCCGCCGCGCACACCCAAACTTTGGAAGCCCATATCTCCCTCCTTTCTTGTCTGATTCCGGTAAAACAACTTCCACGGGATTCAGCAACTCGTCCACTTTCAGGGACAATCCTCTATTTTAGGATCCGAGCAATTTTCGAGTCTCCAGATCCGTCAACGAGGATTTTCCTCTCTCTTGCGGCTCGTCGGCGCCTCTCGGCGTCGTAGTTGGGCATGCAGAGGGGCAAATCTTCAACATTCTCCCCCTTGCACCTGCCATGCCCGCTGCTCCTGCTTGCTCTTACTCATCTTCCGCTGCGCCCTCCAGCCCATCATAGCTGGTCATCCCAAGCCCGGCCACACTCAATGCGTGCCGGTCGACGGGTTTCGCTTCGGTCAAGCAATCCGCAAGCATGTTGTGCGTACTGCAATGCTACAGCACCACCTGCCCCTTTTTAACGCACGTCATTGTGCTTTGTCGTCCTGTGCTGCGTCGGGTTGTTGGTCAGCAAGATTGAGCTAGTGTTTTCCTCTTGCACCACCGTAGGCTCCTGCTCCGGCACGTCCAGCTCCCCCAGCAACCTGCGGAGCCACACAGCCTCCCTGACTGCCTCCGCCAGCGTGATGTACTCTGCTTCCACTGTGGAGTTGGCGACGCAGTCTTGCTTTTTGCTGCACCACAAGACCGCTGCACTCGCAAGGAAGAACACGTAGCCGGATGTGGACTTCCACTTGTCCACATAGCCAATGTAGTCTGCGTCCGTATAGCAGACCAGACGCAAGGGGTCCACCCGCCCCTTGCCATCGAACCTCAAGCACGCATGCCGCATTGCTTACAGGTAGCGGAGGATGCGCTTGACCGCCTGCCAGTGTAGTGGCCCTGGATCGCCCACGTACATGCTCACTTGGACCACCGCGTAGGCCAGGTCCGGTCGAGTCACCACCATGGCGTAGATGAGGCTGCCCACCGCCGATTGGCAGGGCACCCTCGCCATATCCTCCCGCTCTTCTTTTGTTCGCAGTGCCATTGCCGCACTTAGTTCACAGGTTGTGGAGACCGGACTGCCAACTGGTTTGTAGTCATCCATGCCGTATGGCTTCAGCACCTTGGCCACGTATTTGGCCTGTCCCAACTCAAGCGTGCGTTCCCTCCGGTTCTGCGTGAGTTTCACCTCGAGGTAGTACTCCAGCTCCCCCATGTCCGACATCTTGAATGTGCTTCTCAGCTGCTCTTTCAGCCGCTGTAGGCTAGGCAAATCCGACGAGCACACAATCAGGTCGTCCACATAAAGTGCAACAATCTGATGGAGCTGTTTGTCACACCGCATGTACACGCTGTGATCCGCTTCACAGCGCTTGAAGCCGACTTGTGCCATGAAGCTGTCCATGTGTTGGTACTAGCATCTGGGCGATTGTTTTAGCCCGTACAAGGACTTCCGCAGCTTAGGCACCTTGCCCTCCGGGGCCTCCACCCCCTCTAGCACCTCCATGTAGATCTGTTTGTCTATGATGCCGTTGAGGAAGGCCGTCCTGACGTCCATTTGGTGGAGCTCCATGTTCTTCGCAGCCACCACCGCAAGGATCGCCCGAATGCTTGTGAAATTGGCGACGGGAGTGAACGTCTCGTTGTAGTGTTTGCCCTTACGCTGTGCGTATCCCTTCGCCACCAGCTGTGCCTTGTATTTGTCAACCACACCTTCCTTTGTGAACTTGGTCCTAAAGACCCACTTTGAGCCAATGACCTTGGCATCTTTCGGCCTGTCAACTAGCTCCCATGTATCGTTTTCTGCGATGGACGCCAGTTCTGATTTGATGGCTGCGTCCCATTGATCCCCTTTGGGCTGTGCAAGCGCCTCTTGCACGATAGTCAGCTCCGTTGATGTAGCTAGCAGGCACCGCGTCATGTCAATCTATCGACCGGTTTTTGTGTCGAAGCGCTCCCCCGCTTTCGCTGCCTCCCTCTGCGGCGCGGTAGTTTTGGTGGCGCATCGTCGCTGTGCTGCCCTCTCTACGACTGAGCACGCTCCGGTGAATCATCAACCGGACGGCTCCCCAAGGATCTCTCTCGCTCTGGCGAAACATCCCCTGAACGACCGGCTCGTCCGGTGGATTTTCCATCGACGCCCGATGCACACTCTGCCGAGAGTGCGCGTCTTGGCACTCTAGGTGCCTCATCTGCCGGATCCTTCCAGTGGATGTCCTCATTAGCTTGATTCTCATCAAAGTCCTCCACTTCAGCTGCTACGGCTGGTGCACCGTCAACCCCTGATGCCACATCCTCAACCTCAGCATCCATCGGCTCCTTCTCGGAATGAAGGAGCTGGAACCACTTCCCCCGTCTTTGGGGATTCCACCATGCCCGCGTCGTTGCTGCTGATGTAGCTCTGCTGCTCGTCAAACTTGATTTTTTGGCTGCGGATTACCTCCTCCTTCCGCATGTTGTACAGCCGGAATGCTTTATGCGCGCTCTTATAGCCAAGGAAGAGATACGACTTTGCCCGGGACTCCAGCTTGCTGTCGCGCCTCTGCGCAGCCTGCACCACCGCGTGCGCCTTGCACCTGAACACTTCCAGGTGTGCCACACTTGGCTTGCGCCCGCTCCAAGCCTCCCAGGGCGTCTTCCCGCCGCTCCTCCCCTTCAGCATCACTGTAGGAGTGAGTTTGAAGGTGTAGCTCGTCGTACGCACAGCTTTTGCCCAGAAGCTTTGCGGCAATTCCGCATCCACTAACATGGTCCGTTCCATATTCAGTAGCGTCTGGTTTGCCCCCTTCGCCATGCCATTTGACTGAGGCAAATACGGCATAATTTGTTGCCAATTTATACCCTGCTGCTTCATCCACCCGCTACTGCCCACGTATTCTCCTTCCTTGTCACTGCATAGTGCTCTGACCTTTTGGTCAGTCTGCCTCTCCACCGCGGCGACTCCTTCAGCCAGTCCAGGACCTCACCTTTCCGCTTCATGAAGTACTCGAAGAGTTTTCTGCTGTAGTCATCAATGAAGGTGACAAAGTGATGCACGCCACTCTTTGACGCCGTCTTGAATGGTCCGCACACGTTGCTGTGCACGACCTCTAGCAGGTTCGAGGCGAGATTCACGTTCTCGTTGAACGGTTTGCGCCATGCCTTGACCAAAATGCAAGGCTCATACTTTTTGTGCTTTGCTGCATCTGTCGCCTCTTCCGCACCGTCGATGACGAGACTGCGTACCAGCTCGCGCTTCGCCATCTCTTTCACAAGTGTGGGTGANTGTGGACTTCCACTTGTCCACATAGCCAATGTAGTCTGCGTCCGTATAGCAGACCAGACGCAAGGGGTCCACCCGCCCCTTGCCATCGAACCTCAAGCACGCATGCCGCATTGCTTACAGGTAGCGGAGGATGCGCTTGACCGCCTGCCAGTGTAGTGGCCCTGGATCGCCCACGTACATGCTCACTTGGACCACCGCGTAGGCCAGGTCCGGTCGAGTCGCCACCATGGCGTAGATGAGGCTGCCCACCGCCGATTGGCAGGGCACCCTCGCCATATCCTCCCGCTCTTCTTTTGTTCGCGGTGCCATTGCCGCACTTAGTTCACAGGTCGTGGAGACCGGACTGCCAACTGGTTTGTAGTCATCCATGCCGTATGGCTTCAGCACCTCGGCCACGTATTTGGCCTGTCCCAACTCAAGCGTGCGTTCCCTCCGGTTCTGCGTGAGTTTCACCTCGAGGTAGTACTCCAGCTCCCCCATGTCCGACATCTTGAATGTGCTTCTCAGCTGCTCTTTCAGCCGCTGTAGGCTAGGCAAATCCGAAGAGCACACAATCAGGTCGTCCACATAAAGTGCAACAATCTGATGGAGCTGTTTGTCACACCGCATGTACACGCTGTGATCCGCTTCACAGCGCTTGAGGCCGACTTGTGCCATGAAGCTGTCCATGTGTTGGTACTAGCATCTGGGCGATTGTTTTAGCCCGTACAAGGACTTCCGGAGCTTAGGCACCTTGCCCTCCGGGGCCTCCACCCCCTCTGGCACCTCCATGTAGATCTGTTTGTCTATGATGCCGTTGAGGAAGGCCATCCTGACGTCCATTTGGTGGAGCTCCATGTTCTTCGCAGCCACCACCGCAAGGATCACCCGGATGCTTGTGAAATTGGCAACGGGAGTGAACGTCTCATTGTAGTGTTTTCCCTTACGCTGTGCGTATCCCTTCGCCACCAGCTGTGCCTTGTATTTGTCAACCACACCTTCCTTTGTGAACTTGGTCCTAAAGACCCACTTTGAGCCAATGACCTTGGCATCTTTCGGCCTGTCAGCTAGCTCCCATGTATCGTTTTCTGCGATGGACGCCAGTTCCGATTTGATGGCTGCGTCCCATTGATCCCCTTTGGGCTGTGCAAGCGCCTCTTGCACGATAGTCAGCTCCGTTGATGTAGCTAGCAGGCACCGCGTCATGTCAATCTATCGACCGGTTTTTGTGTTGAAGCGCTCCCCCGCTTTCGCTGCCTCCCTCTGCGGCGCGGTAGTTTTGGTGGCGCATCGTCGCTCTGCTGCCCTCTCTACGACTGAGCACGCTCCGGTGAATCATCAACCGGACGGCTCCCCAAGGATCTCTCTCGCTCTGGCGAAACATCCCCTGAACGACCGGCTCGTCCGGTGGATTTTCCATCGACGCCCGATGCACACTCTGCCGAGAGTGCGCGTCTTGGCACTCTAGGTGCCTCATCCGCCGGATCCTTCCAGTGGATCTCCTCATCACCTTGATTCTCATCAAAGTCCTCCACTTCAGCTGCTACGGCTGGTGCACCGTCAACCCCTGATGCCACATCCTCAACCTCAGCATCCATCGGCTCCTTCTCGGAATGAAGGAGCTGGAACCACTTCCCCCGTCTTTGGGGAGTCCACCATGCCCGCGTCGTTGCTGCTGATGTAGCTCTGCTGCTCGTCGAACTTGATTTTTTGGCTGCAGATTACCTCCTCCTTCCGCATGTTGTACAGCCGGTATGCTTTATGCGCGCTCTCATAGCCAAGGAAGAGATACGACTTTGCCCGGGACTCCAGCTTGCTGTCGCGCCTCTGCGCAGCCTGCACCACCGCGTGCGCCTTGCACCTGAACACTTCCAGGTGTGCCACACTTGGCTTGCGCCCGCTCCAAGCCTCCCAGGGCGTCTTCCCGCCGCTCCTCCCCTTCAGCATCACTGTAGGAGTGAGTTTGAAGGTGTAGCTCGTCGTACGCACAGATTTTGCCCAGAAGCTTCGCGGCAATTCCGCATCCACTAACATGGTCCGTACCATGTTCAGTAACGTCTGGTTTGCCCCCTTCGCCATGCCATGTGACTGAGGCAAATACGGCATAATTTGTTGCCAATTTATGCCCTGCTGCTTCATCCACCCGCTACAGCCCACGTATTCTCCGTCCTTGTCACTGCATAGTGCTCTGACCTTTCGGTCAGTCTGCCTCTTCACCGCGGCGACTCCTTCAGCCAGTCCAGGACCTCACCTTTCCGCTTCATGAAGTACTCGAAGAGTTTTTCTGCTGTAGTCATCTATGAAGGTGACAAAGTAATGCACGCCACTCTTTGACGCCGTCTTGAATGGTCCGCACACGTTGCTGTGCACGACCTCCAGCAGGTCCGAGGCGGGATTCACGTTCTCGTTGAACGGTTTGCGCCATGCCTTGACCAAAATGCAAGGCTCATACTTTTTGTGCTTTGCTGCATCTGTCGCCTCTTCCGCACCGTCGATGACGAGACTGCGTACCAGCTCGCGCTTCGCCATCTCTTTCACAAGTGTGGGTGAGGAATGCCCGAGTCGTCGGTGCCAGAGCTCTAGATCAGCTCCCCCTCCTTGGCCAGGTTGACGATGCGTTCTTCCAATTCTGTTGAATCTGTCACCGCGGGGATCACCTTGGTCTCCATGATGTAGAGGCATCCCTCGCGCTCAGCCTTCAGCACGGGCTTGCCGCCTCCGTCCTTCCACACGACTACCCCTCTTCTCTTGAATAGCACCTCGTACCCCTTGTGAGTCAGGCGGCTGACACTTAGAATGTCAGCCAAGCCGAGTACGTGCTGCACGTCCTTGATGACGTGCTGCACCCGCTTCCCACCAACCACCATCCCCACATCCACGTCTCCTTGGCCAGCCGCCGGCTCGACCTTGTCGTTCGCGACCACCATGGATTTGCTGGACTTGGTGTAGTTGATGAACCCGACCTTCTTGACCTCGGTATGCTCCTCCGCTCTAGAGTCAAGGAATCGCCGGTTGGCCTTCTTGAGGTAGTGGTTTTGAGTGTCGTTGAGGAGCGCCTTCTTGCCTTTGGCGTCCTTGCCGCCGGCCTTTGCCTCCTCGGTGCACTCACGGGCCCAATGGCCCTCCTTGCCGCAGTTGCGGCACGCGCCCTTCTTGGCGCCCTTCTTGCCGCCGCCATGTCCGCCACCTCCCTTGGCCCCGCTTCCGCCACCACGCGTTTTGGTGACGAGGGCCGATGAGGATGACAAGGACTCCCTACAGTTCCGTCGTTGCGCCTTGTTGTGGATGTATTCTGCGACCGCACCATAGGTGAGCTTGTCCTCTGCCCATCCCCCCAAGACTGTAATGAAAGGGCGCCAACTGTCAGGAAGGGCCATGAGGAGGGCCATCACCTGCAAATGCGTGTCGATCTTCCACCCCACGTCATTGAAGTGTGAGGCAAGCAACTCGATCTGCTGCATGGCGGTGATGACATCATCTTCCTCCTTGATTCTCACCATCAGGAATCGCTTCATTGCGAAGATTTTGTTCGCCAGGGACTTGGATTGATGGATTCCATAGAGATTTTGCCAAGCTTCGGCTGCCATCTTGCAGCCTTGGAAGTAGCCCCACTGCGACTCGGCCATCCTAGACACCAGAGTATGAGCACCTCCGTGTTCTTCTTTGCGAAGGCCTCATTCTGCACTTCCGTCGCCGTCGCTTCGTCGAGGACTTCCGTTCCCTTCATGACCTCCACCAGCCCCTAATGCGCGAGGTGCAACTCGAAGTGCCACCTCCATAGCCCATAGCCAGGGCCACCTGCATACATGTGGATGGGCTGCATTTCCTTCTGCGCCATTTGTGCAGTCTTCAACTCCGGGACCTCAGAGCTTGACGGCGATGTCGTCCCCGTCAACGATCCCGTCTGCCGCGAAAGTCGTGTGCGATGTGTAGACCGGTCAGCGCCGTATGCCCATAACCCTTTTGTCAGGAACCGGGGTGCGGTTGGAGGCAGGTCCAATGTGTCCTGACGGGTCTTCTATGCTCATAATTTCTTTTGTGCAGGTTCTGAGTAGAAGCGTGAGCTTATTGGTCGCCTCACGCTATGTGTCTAGAAGTTGAAGGAATTTGTGAAACAGTCACTTTTGCGAAGGGAATAACGCGATTTTACATTAGTTTTTGAACATAGACATGATCTAAACCTTTGTAGGAATAGTCCTGAGCTCTCGTACGCACCAAACCATGCACAATTCGGATCACCGTAGCTCCTGCTACGTCAGCCGAAGCGCAGCATCCCAAACCAGCTGCTCAGTCGGCGGCGCGCACCACGTCGCCCGCCAAGGCGCCTTCATACATCATGGACCCATCAAAATGCCATATCGGAGGCGCAGATGTCCCTATGCGTAGTGGCGGCGCCCCTCGCGCCTTTGAGGTCTGTTTCGATGAGTTAATCATCGAGTTTTGCGATGGGGATTGATGTGGGTCAAAACCTGTTCGCGGACCTCCAGTCGGAGTTTTGACGAAGTCCCCGATCAACAAACTGTACTACTGAGTTTCGGACTCAGTAACAAAACTGCTCTTCTAAATCAGGCGGATCATCCACCGGACGCCTCGGCAGTCCTTCCGGAGCAAAATCCCCAGATAGCATTTTGTTACTTGTTCAGGTGGATTATCCACCTCCGGTCGACCCGCGGCCGACTCGTAAAGCCGCAGCGCACACCCAAACTTTAGAAGCCTACATCTCCCTCGTTACTTGTCCGATTCCGGTGAAAAAACTTCCACCGGATTGTGCAACTCGTCAACATTTAGGGGCAATCCTCCATTTTATGATCCGAGCAATCCCCGAGTCTCCAGATCCGTCGATGAGGATTGTCCTCTCTCTGGCGGCTCGTTGGCGCCTCCCAGCGCCGCACTTGGGCATGCAGAGGGGCAAATCTTCAACAGATCCTGTTCATGAGGCTCTTGAACGTTGCAGGAGCATTATTCAACCCAAACTTTCTCACCAGGTTCTCAAAATGACCGTACCGAGTCCTAAACGCCGTCTTCTTGACATCCTGCTCTGCAATTTGGATCTGATGGTACCCTGAGCGCAAGTCAATCTTGCTCCCCTGAGCTGGTCAAACAGCTTCTCTACCCTTGGCAGCGGGCACCGGTTCTTGATTTTTTGCATTGTTCAGTGCGCGATAGTCCACGCACATCCGCAGTTTCCCCGTCTTTTTCTTCACAAAGAGGACCGGTGCAGCGTAGGGTGACACCAAAGGTTCGATGAACTTCTGCTTCGTCAGTTCCTCCAACCGCTTCTTCAGCCCACCCAGCTTGTTATCGCTCATGCGATAAGCAGCCCGCACCGTTGGAGTTGCTCTTGGAACCAGATCAATCTTTTGGTCGATTTCCTGCTTGGGTGGTAAGCCCTTTTGTAGCGCGGAAGGAAACACGTCACCATAACTGTCTAACACTCCCTTGATGCCTTCTGACAGCTCTGCTGTCAGGTGCCTTCTGCTGCTCGCCCTATTGTTGCTTCGCCTCTGCTGTCAGCACTTCCACCTCTTTAGCTGCTGCCTGTTGTCTCACCCACACAAGGTACACTTGGTCCCCCTTGCGTTGATAGCGCTTGAGCTGCACGTAACTCAACTACGGCACTTTGCCTGCCTTGGAGTCCTGCTCTGCCCACAACGGCAAAAAGATTTGCTCCTTGCATTTCTTCACTTTCACCTGGCTGCGCACCCAATCCACAGCAGGATTCCACCGGTGCAGCCAGTCACACCCCACAATGGCGTTGTAGGTGTCCATTCGGCACGTGCAAAATCTCACATCGCACGTCGGCTTGCCCAGACAGATCTTCAGAGGCTTGAGAGGCAGTCCGCACTCCATCTTGCCTTGCACCAACTTGGCTGTAGTTGGCTTCCTATGTAGCCGTGTAGGCCCCATCCTCTTTGGAAGCTCGTCGCTGAAGAATGAGTGCGACGCGCTGTAATCCAGCAATACTTTAATCTACCGGCAAGTCTGGCGCCCCTCGCCGTTCGTAGAACCAGCCGATAAGATTTTGACTTTCAGGAGGATTCCTGGAACGCTCCTGCTTCCTTCGCTCCACAGCAATACACTTGGCAGCTCCCTAGTTGTCAAAAGACTTTCAGGGCTGGTGTTCACCTATGTAGACGAAGCTTTCCCAGGAGTTGGCCGCCCGCCACTCACTGATGGTTGCCATTTCCCTGCTGCTTCTTTTTGCAGTCCTTGTGGTGCCCAGGCTTCCCGCAGATCCAACAGTTTCCACCACGCGGCTTGCTCTGCTGCTGGTCTTCTTGCATGGGGTCGATTTGTGGATCTCCATGGGGTCGATTTGTTGACACTGTGGTCGACGCTGGAAGTTTTCTTGTTTCTCACACAAACCCCCTCGATGATAGCGTAGCGCATCAACGTGCTCAGCAGTGGTCGCCTAGAACTCCATTGAGTGCCAACGTGCGCTCAATCTCTGCCTTCAAGCCGTCATGGTACTTGTGTGCCATCACCGGCTCGCTCATGTGGTCGATCTCAGAGCACAACGCCAAGAATCGGCGTGTGTACTCCTACACCGAGCCGATCTGATTCAGCGGCTTCAACTTGTTGCGTGCAACCATGGAGGCGTTCACGAGATCGAACCGTTCTCTGATGGCTTGCTCAAATTGCTCCTCTGTGTTCGGCACGCGCACTTCAGCTTGCCCCATGCCTGGCTGCCACAACACGGCATGTTGCACAACTGCGTTCCCACCTCCACTTGGAGTGGCAAGCATATTCAATTGCCTCCACCACTCCAATGCTGCTCCGCGTAGCAATGTCACCGTGAATGACACACGCATAGCATCGTCCTCTCGAGGATGACCCAGAGCCCCAAAGTAGCTATTCATTGCAAACAACCAGTTCCGAACGCTCGCTCCCTTGACGGAGGGATTGAAAGTTTCAGGAGCCTCTGGCTTTGGTCTTGGCAGACTCCTTGACCGGGCCGCCCGAACCTGTCTAGCGCCAGTCCCGTCCTGCAAGTCAGCCATCTGCCAATTGAGCTGCTCGTTCTCCAACTTGAGGGCTCTCAGCTGCTCTACAATCTATTGCAGGGCTGTTCCTTGGCTCAAGATGAGTTTTAGCCACCTGAGATCCTTCAGAATAATTTGGCAGTGTTTCGGCAGCAATCGAATTTTTTTTGGCAGAAATTCGGCAGTCCGGGATGAGAATCCGGCGTCTTTGAAGTGCGTGGGAGTCACCCATTGTCTCCCGCGCGTGCATGGTAGGCCGTGTGGACGCTCTAGAAATGTAGAAAAACTTCCAGAGGTTGGCTCGTGCGTTGGTTTTGAAGTCCGGTCCAGCTATCTCCCTCTCGATCAGCCTCGACGTTGTCCGGCGTAGTCCGTGCCTTCGCTCCTTGAAGTTTCGCGAGCTCTGGCAGCGCGTCCGCCCAACACGTGGCTCTAGCTCTGATACCAGATGTGAGAGTGTGCTCTCTGAAGAATTAGTCTTGGTGTGTGGAGAGCATAGTCGCAGCGGAAAAATGGACTTGGAGAATTCTGGAAGCCAGAACTGGAAAATACAAGTTGATGAGGTTGAACTGAGTACAGGGTATTTATACTGTTCAGCCCGGCTAAACCTGGCCCTAGCCTGCTCATCTCTGAGCTTGCTACAACAAGCTACTTGCTCCTCAATCCGGTGCCCTACTTGCACCTAACGCTTAGTGCGAGATGTGCCTGGCCGTCGATTGTCTAGATCGATGGTCCATCTTGTCTCGCGGCAAGCCGCCGCGTTAGCTTGATGCCTCTGGGGGGTTGTTGCGGTCGCCATGTTGCGCACGCCACCGGGAGTGCTGCGACCGTCGCGCAGTCACAGCCACCGTGTTTGCTGTTGCCGTTGACCGTGTATGCTGCCAAGAGATCCCGGTGGCGTGCTCCCCTTAGCGGATAGCGTATCCGTTACTCTCCTTGCCGAGGGGGCAAAAGCCACCCTCGCATGGAAGTTGTGGAACGCCGCGAGGGGGTTCGTGCGAAACAGCCCCCTAGCGGCGGCTTGAACTCCACGCCAACGCTCGCTCGCGAGCTCGCTCCCCCTCCTCCTCCTTGTATCCGCGGTCAAGCGGAGGTGAGATTGGCCGCAAGCACGATTTCCAAGAAACGAAAAAAGGTCCACGTGCCCCCAAAAGTTGGACGTGGCCCAATGCATGCCACAAAAAGAGGGGCATTTCATTACATTGGGCGTCCGAGAAAAATGCTCTGGACGCGCTACCTGTCCGGTTGATGGTTCACCGGAGCGGGAGAGATCCTCTGGGAGCCATCCGGTCGATGATTCACTGGAGCGGGCAGAGTCAGAAGGATCGCAGCAGAGCGACAAGACGCCACCAAAGCTATCACAGCTCAACAGGAGGCAGCAGAGGGCGGGGAAGCGTTTCGGCGTAGGGACCGGTCGATGGATTGGCATGAAGCGGTGAATGCTAGCTACATCAACGGAGCCAACGTCAGTGCAAGAGGCACTTGCGTGGCCCGAGGGGAAGCAGTGGAATGCCGCCATCAAGTCGGAGTTGGCATCTATTGCTGAAAACGACACGTGCCAGCTGGTTGACAGACCAAAAGACGACAAGGTCATCGGCTCCAAGTGGGTCTTCAAGACCCAGTTCACAAAGGAAGGTGTGGTCGACAAGTACAAGGTGCGGCTTGTGGTGAAGGGGTATGCACTGCACAAGGGCAAGCACTACGATGAGACGTTTGCCCTCGGTGCCAAGTTCACAAGCATTCGGGCGATCCTTGCGGTGGCGGCCGCGAAGGATATGGAGCTCCACCAGATGGACGTAAAGACAGCCTTCCTCAACGGCATCATTGACAAAGAAATCTACATGGAGGTGCCGGAGGGGATGGAGGCGCCAGAGGGAAAGGTGTGCAAGCTGCGGAATTCCTTGTACAGGCTCAAACAATCGCCCCGATGTCGATACCAATAGATGGACAGCTCTATGGCACAACTCGCCTTCAAGCGCTGTGAGGCGGATCACAACGTGTACGTGCGGCGCAGCAAGAAGCTCCATCTAATTGTCGCACTCTACGTGGACAATCTGATCTTGTGCTTCTCAGACCTGCCGAGCCTATAGCAGCTGAAAGAGCAGCTAAGGAGCAGGTTCTAGATGTCGGACATGGGGGAGCTGGATTTCTACCTCGGGGTGAGCATTACGCGGAACCAGAGGGCGTGCACGCTTGAGCTGGGGCAGGCCAAATATGTGGCCGAGGTGCTGAAGTGGTACGCCACGGAGGACTGCAAATCGGTGCGCAGTCCGGACTCCACAACCTGTGAACGAAGTGGGGCAATGGTGCCGCAAAGAAAAGGAGAGCGGGAGGATATGGCACTGGTTCCTTACCAATCGACACTGGGCAGCCTCATGTACGCCATGGTGGTGACTCGACCGGACCAGGCCTACGCGGTGGGCCTAGTGAGCAGGTACGTGGTCGATCCAGGGCCACTACACTGGCAGGCAGTCAAGTGCATCCTATGCTACCTGGCAGGGGACGCGGCACGTGCGTCTGAGGTTTGACGGCAAGGGACGGGCGGAACTCTTTCGTATAGTTTGCTACACGGATGGAGACTACGCTGGAGATGTGGACAAGTGGAAGTCCACATCTGGCTACGTGGTCTTCCTCGCTGGTGCAACAGCCTTGTGGTGCTGTAGGAAGCACGACTGCGTTGCCACCTCCACAGTGGAAGCAGAGTACATTGTGCTGGCCGAGGGGGTCAAGTAGGCAGTGTGCGGTGGAAGTTGTTTCGCCAGAATCGGACAAGTATCGAGGGAGTTATAGCCTTTCAAAATTGGGGTGTGAGCAGCGGCTCTGGGAGCTAGCTGCGACTCAAAATCTGGTGGATAATCAACCGCATTGAGTAACAAAAATACCATCTGCAGAAATTGCTCCAGAAGACCTGCCGTGGCGTCCGGTGGATGATCCACCTGATCCGGTATTGCAGGTTGTTACTAAGGGACTTAGCCAATCTCTTGGTTCTGCGTCCGAAACTCAGTATTACGTTTTGTTGATCGGGGACTTGGTCAAAGTTCTGATTGTAGGTCCACAGACAGGTTTCGAACCTTGTCACACCCCATCACCAAACTCGACTCAAAAGTGGGAAAGGTGCTTGGAACAGCGCAGGGGACCCATACATCACGTGTAATGGGATCTGCACCTCACAAAAGGCGCTTTGCACGTGAAGGAAGGCGCCACGGCGTGTGGCGGCGTCAGGCCTCTGTGGTGGGTGAGACCCGCGCTTTGGCAAGCATAACTTGGGCTACGCTTGGCCGAATCACACGCAATTTGGTTTATTGGAAAGTTCATGTCTAGTCATACAAATTTTTTTATCATGTCCATGATAAAAAACTAATGCAAAATCG
Organism: Penium margaritaceum; assembly: GCA_023375785.1. NCBI lineage: Eukaryota > Viridiplantae > Streptophyta > Zygnematophyceae > Desmidiales > Peniaceae > Penium > Penium margaritaceum. The sequence goes on from SZWC01005514.1 coordinate 74,495, forward strand.
CGTTATTCCCTTTGCCAAAGTGACTGTCTCTAAATGCCTGCTCACATAGCGTGATGCGACCTGAAAGCTCACGCTTAGTCTCAGATTGGCCCAAACAAAAGAAGTGAATCACTAGAGTCGATTGGAGAAACTTGGGGACCGCACCACGTGGATTCCATCCTGACACCCATGACCCCTCTAGCATGTGCAAAGGGATCCTTCCATCCAGAAAAGTATTTTGCATGTGGGGAAATTCGTCATCATGCAAGGGCACCACAGGAGGTGTTAACAGTTTCTCTGGTGGATATGCCCTGTGCATCGGGAAGCGTAACTTGCGCTACGTTTGGCCAAATTGCATGTGGTTTTGTGCAATGACAGTTTTTCACTATCATCATAGCTCATAAGATCATGGTCATGTTCATATACAATTTTGCTCTATTCCCTTCACAAACCTGACTTTTCCTAAACTCGTTGTCGCCTAGTGTGAGGCAACCACAAAGCTCTTGCTTTGTTTTTTCATTTTTTTGAGGGAAAAATTGAACCAGATGGGAAGTCCAGAAACTTCAGCTTCCACTTTTTTTACTTGGGTTCGGGGGCCCATGGCCCTCACTACCCATGTTGCCTTTTCAAAGTCGAAGTCGACGTGGAGTCGCCAAGTCGGCACCAAGTCGACTTGGCATGATTCTCCACGTTGACTTTGCCTATCCAAGTCGGGGTTTTAAACATGGTAAACAAGGCTATATTGAAGGCTAACGTTCCTCCACATCCATCTTCATCAATTTACTTTGCACCATTTTGGTCTAAACCATTGTTTGCTGCATTTGTGCTGGCCAATCATGAGAAGACATATGCATGACCATACCATTCCATATTTCTAAGCTCAAGCTGAAACAATTATTGATCTGTGATGAACTTGGGTGATCTTCTCTATGATGTTAAGCAAGTCAGAGGTTGTCAATGAACGAAATAGACATGCCACACTGAGTAAACTGGAAATGGACATTGCACTGAATCTGGAATGAAAAACTTGTAAGCAGAAGAAAGCACAAGTACATGAAATCATGTTAACATCCCTTGCGGATCCTCTTGGGGCGTTCTGTGCTTGCTACACCTACAGCTGCAGCACTAGCTGCTGCTGAACCTCTGATGCACGATTCAGCTATATCACTGGCAGTTGCTGAACCTATTGCCCCTGCAGCTGTGCTTCTTGCAGGTGCAGAACCTGCTGCTGTAGATGACCCTGCTGCTGCATCAGTCCCAGTCAATCCTGATGTTGCATTTGCCCCTACTAAGCCAGATGTTGCCTCAACATCCTTCCTCTTGCGAACTCCTTTCCTCAAAATCTGCCTCATATCCTCTTCCTCCTCTTCTTCCCTATCCTCTTTGTTCCCACTGCTAGATCCCCTCCATCTTCCTTTATCTTGTCAATCTCATCATCCTCTGCCTCGTCATCCTCATCCTCAGT
>SZWC01005514.1:76437-111090 GCA_023375785.1 Penium margaritaceum
CTGTGCTTCTTGCAGGTGCAGAACCTGCTGCTGTAGATGACCCTGCTGCTGCATCAGTCCCAGTCAATCCTGATGTTGCATTTGCCCCTACTAAGCCAGATGTTGCCTCAACATCCTTCCTCTTGCGAACTCCTTTCCTCAAAATCTGCCTCATATCCTCTTCCTCCTCTTCTTCCCTATCCTCTTTGTTCCCACTGCTAGATCCCCTCCATCTTCCTTTATCTTGTCAATCTCATCATCCTCTGCCTCGTCATCCTCATCCTCAGTGTTGCATCCTTCCTCCCCTGCCAAATGGGCCCTCACCTCGGCCACCTCCGAGTCATCTCCGTCTTCTGGATCTGCAATCTGTGGATCCCACACCCAATCTTCCTCCTCGTCTGGCTCGACCTCGCCGTCTGCTTCACTGTCGCTGTCACCAGCATCCTCCTCTACAGCCTGCTTGCTCTCAGTCGTCAACTTCTTTGCTTTTTTCCTCCCGTACATCCTTGTCAGGCGCACATTGACACGTACCAGCAGCTCCAGGATTTTAACCTTCAATCTGTTGCGTCGTGTGGTCTGGATCATCTTGTGTTTGCTGAACATGCTCTCGTTGTCAGAACTGCTGCACGGCTGCGCCAAGAGCCTCATGGCAAAGGCTCTCAGTGTTGGGAGGCCTGTCGTGTGGCGGGCGTGCCACTTGTATGCTGGCAACTCGCTAGCCATCATCTGCTGCACAGCTTCCTTGGCCCGCTGCACGTCCCTCGCCTTTGCAGGGTCCTCTTCAGGAGTCACCCGTCCATTCTCAAACTCCTGCAGCTCAGCGCAGAGCATGTCCTACTCTCGGCTGTCTGGCATGATTGCGTTGACAATTGTGTTCCAGGCCTCAATCATATTCTCATCACCATCGAATCTGTCAGGATGAGATCCACGTGGTGCGGTCCCGAAGTTTGTCTGATCGTCTCTAGTGGTTCACGTCTACTGTTTTGGGCGAATCTGAGATTGAGTGTGAGCTTTCTGGTCGCCTCACGTTATGTGAGCAGGAATTTAGAGACAGTCAGTTTGCAAAGGGAAGAACGTCATTTTGTGCTGGTTTGTGAACATGGACATGATCACAACATTTATAGGGTTAGTCATGAGCGTTCCACTGCACTCAACCGCGCGCGATTCGGCCAAGCGTAGCTCAAGTTATGCTTGCCGAAGGGCAGGTCTCACCCACCACAGAAGTCTGATGCCGCCACTCGCCGTGGCGCCTTCGTTCACGTGCCAAGCGCCTTTCCCAAGGCGCATACACCATTGCACATGGTGTGGGGGTCCCCTGCACTGTTTCCATGCACCCTACCCACTTTTGGGTCGTGTTTGGTGATGGGGTGTGACGAGGTTCGAAACCTGTCCGCGGACCTGCAGTCAGAATTTTGACAGTCCCCGAGTAACAAAACGTACTACTGAGTTTCAGACGCCGAGCCAGGATTTTGGCTGTCCCTCAGTAACAACCTGCACTACTGGATCCGGTGGATGATCCGCCGGATCAGGTGGATCATCCACCGGACGCCTCGGCAGGCCTATCGGAGCATTTTCTCCAGTTGGTGTTTTTGTTACTTGGTCCGGTCGATTATCGACCGGATTTCGAGTCGCAGCCGGCTCCCAGAGCCGCTGCGCATACCCCAACTTTGGAAAGCCATATCTCCCTCGATACTTGTCAGATTCTAGCGAAACAACTTCCACCGGATTCAGCGCCTCGTCAACTTTCAGGGGCAATCCTGCATTTTATGATCCGAGCAAATGTCGAGTCGCCAGATCCGCCGGAGCGGAGTTTCCATTTTCTGGCGGCTCATCAGCGCCTACCGGCGCCGCACTTGGGCATGCGGAGGGGCAATTTTTGCAATAGAATCTGTGGCCAAAATGTTGCAGGTGGCAATGACGTGCTACAGCAAAAATGGGACACGACATCTGATTAGTCCAACGCATGCTCAGCCGCTCAAGGGAAAACTTCACCCACTGCAGATTGCATGCAGCACGGCGCCTGCCCCGAGAGACAGCAAGCTTGTTCAAAGACTCAGTTGTGTCTAGCAAAGTCTTGAACACAATGCCAGCAGTTCCATCTGCTGCATCAGCCTTTTGCAGAGCCAAAACAGTGGGAAATATCAGCTTCACTATGGCTTTCACCTGCACCCATAAGACTCCCATCCTGACCAGCCGCCGCACCTCCTTTTTCTTAGCTTTCCATCCTGCATCTTTGCCCACAGTTCCAAACTCTGACCACTTTTTGGAGTTGACCATGTTCACCAGAATGTCACGCATTTGCAGTAGACGCTCCAACATCTTGTGCACGGATGCAAAACAAGTAGCAACAGCTGGCAGAAGCACCTTTCCTCCCTCTGTTTTCAGCCAGGATCTCAAGAAAGTCTTGTTCCTGAAGAATGAAACAACTATCTCAGCCTTGGCAATCAGAGCCGCCCCCCACTCTGTCTTAGCAACATCCTTCAAAACCAGGTCCAGGGAATGTGCAACACAATGGGTAAAGAACACAGATGGATACTTATTCTTCAGCTCCAAGTAGGCCTTCTTGTTGGCGGAGGCATTATCCGTGATGACCATCACCACCTTCTCAGCACCGACTTGAGCAATGGCACCGTCGATGATGACTGCCACGTGGTTGGCATCATGGACTACACCACTGGCATCTCTCAAGAAAAGGTGAGCCACGCCCTCAGCGTTCACTGCCATGGCCGAGTAGATTGGCCTGATTTGAATGTCAGACCACTCGTCCACTCCTATGCTCATCCCAAAAACATCCCATCCGCTGCAAAGAGGGGCCTCCAACTCCTCGAGCTCAACATCTAGCGCCGGAAGGATGATGTTAGTGACATTGTCTTGGCTGGGCAGTCTAAAGGCCGGGGTTGTGCGCCATGCGTCTTCCACCAGCTCAAAGACGGTAGGATCACGGCAGAAGGAAATTGCCAGAGCATTCTTTGCCATGATCTTCACAATTGTTTTGTGGCACTGAGAGTTGGCAGCGTTGGAATTGTGCTCAGGCATCTTGGTTTGCTGTACCAGGTTGAGAGAGGAAGCTCACATAGGAGTGGAGCTGCGCAGTGAGTCAGGAATGGTGGCGGGTGTTCTACCTGTAGGGTTGTCAATGCCGTCTGTCGGAGAGCTGCTTTCACCAACTGCACCCACGCCAATCGCTGCTCTTGCCTCCTGTCTCTTTTGCTCTCGGACAAGTGCTTGCTAGTCCATGGGCTGGTCCTTCGTCCCCCACGCTTCTCCTTGGCCATTGTAAAGTTTCTCGTCGTATGGAACGAAGGCATCTGGAGGGCTAGCCAGAGGCGGGAGGCCGAGCATGGCCTGGGCAGCAGCAGGAGGGTACTTGCACTTCACGATGTTGTGCACAGCTGCTCCAATATGACCGCGCATGCGGTCTGAAACGCCTGACTTGATGACACCGCATGCTCCACACTGAAACCCGGGATAGCCTGCTTGCGTAGGTACGAGTCGGAAGAACTTGGTGACCGCACGGACGAGGAAGTTGTCAGAAAATGGTCCCCGAGTGGAGGCAGCTCCAACATGGCCCGACGGGTCTACTGTGTATTCACGGCTATGTTTTGTGCGGGTAGTTCTGAGTCTAAGCGTGAGCTTTCTGGTCGCCTCACGCAATGTTTCTGGGAGTCAAAGGCATCTGCGAGACAGTTACTTTTGCGAAGGGAATAACAAGATTTTGCATTAGTTTTTGAACATGGACATGATCTCAACATTTGTAGGGCTAGTCATGAGCTCTCCAACGCACCAAACCGTGCACGATTCTGATAGCCGTAGCTCCCGCTACGTTAGTCGAAGCGCAGCACCCCAAACCAGCCGCTCACTCGGCGGCGCGCACCACGTCGCTCGCCGAGGCGCCTTCACACATCAAGGACCCATCAAAATTCACACCGGAATTTTGACTAAGTCCCCGAGTAACAAACTGTACTTCTGAGTTTCGGACTCCGAGCCAGGATTTTGGCGAAGTCCCTCAGCAACAAACTGCACTCCTGAAATCCGGCGGATCATCCACCGGACGCCTCGGCAGTCCTTCCGGAGCAAAATCCCCAGATGACATTTTGTTACTCGCTCCGGTCAATTATTCACCGGAAGTCGAACCGCGGCCGGCTCCCAGAACCGCCGCGCACATCCCAACTTTGGAAGCCCAATTCTCCCTCTTTACTTGTCCGATTCCGGTGAAACAACTTCCACCGGATTTAGCAACTTGTCAACTTTCAGGGGCAATCCTCCATTTTAGGATCTGAGCAATCCTTGAGTTGCCAGATCCATCGACGAGGATTTTCCTCTCCCTGGCGGCTTGTCGGCGCCTCCCGGCGCCGNTTCACACATCAAGGACCCATCAAAATTCACACCGGAATTTTGACTAAGTCCCCGAGTAACAAACTGTACTTCTGAGTTTCGGACTCCGAGCCAGGATTTTGGCGAAGTCCCTCAGCAACAAACTGCACTCCTGAAATCCGGCGGATCATCCACCGGACGCCTCGGCAGTCCTTCCGGAGCAAAATCCCCAGATGACATTTTGTTACTCGCTCCGGTCAATTATTCACCGGAAGTCGAACCGCGGCCGGCTCCCAGAACCGCCGCGCACATCCCAACTTTGGAAGCCCAATTCTCCCTCTTTACTTGTCCGATTCCGGTGAAACAACTTCCACTGGATTTAGCAACTTGTCAACTTTCAGGGGCAATCCTCCATTTTAGGATCTGAGCAATCCTTGAGTTGCCAGATCCATCGACAAGGATTTTCCTCTCCCTGGCGGCTTGTCGGCGCCTCCCGGCGCCGCACTTGGGCATGCAGAGGGGCAAATCCTCAACATTCTCCCCCTTGCACCTGCCATGCCCGCTGCTCCTGCTTTCTCTCACTCATCTTCCGCTGCGCCCTCCAGCCCATCATAGCTGGTCATCCCAAGCCCGGCCACGCTCAATGCGTGCCAGTCGACACGTTGCGCTTTGGTCAAGCAATCCGCAAGCATGTTGTGCGTGCTGCAATGCTACAGCACCACCTGCCCCTTTTCATGTCCCGTGCGTAATGGTAACGCACGTCAATGTGCTTCGTCCTCCTATGATGCGTCAGATTGTTGGTCAGCGAGATTGTGCCGGTGTTGTCCTCTTGCACCACCGCTGGCTCCTGCTGCGGTACGCCGAGCTCCCCCAACAACCTGCGGAGCCACACCGCCTCCTTGACCGCCTCGGCCAGCGCGATGTACTCTGCTTCCACTGTGGAGGTGGCAACGCAGTCTTGCTTTCTGCTGCACCACGAGACTGCTGCACCAGCGAGGAAGAACACGTAGCCGGATGTGGACTTCCGTTTGTCCAAATTGCCAGCGTAGTCTGCGTCTGTGTAGCAGACCAGAGGCAAGGGGTCCACCCGTCCCTTGCCGTCGAACCTCAAGTGCGCATGCTGCGTTGCCTGCAGGTAGCGGAGGATGCGCTTGACCGCCTGCCAGTGTAGTGGCCCTGGATCGGCCACGTACCTATTCACTTGGCCCACCGCGTATGCCAAGTCCGGTCGAGTCGCCACCATGGCGTACATGAGGCTACCCACCGCCGATTGGTATGGCACCCCTGCCACATCCTCCCGCTCTTCTTTTGTTTGCGGCGCCATTGCCGCACTCAGTTCACAGGTCGTGGAGACTGGACTGCCAACTGGTTTGCAGTCGTCCATGCCGTACCGCTTCAGCACCTCGGCCACGTATTTGGCGTGTCCCAGCTCAAGCGTGCGCGCCCTCCGGTTCCGCGTAATGCTCACCCCAAGGTAGTACTCCAGCTCCCCCATGTCCGACATCTGGAATCTGCTGCTCAGCTGCTCTTTCAGCTGCTATAGGCTCGGCAAATCCGTCGAGCACACAACTAGGTCGTCCACGTAGAGTGCAACGATATGATGGAGCTGTTTGTTGCGCCGCACGTACACGCTGTGATCCGCCTCACAGCGCTTGATGCCGAGTTGTGCCATGAAGCTGTCCATCTGTTAGGACCAGCATCTGGGCGATTGTTTTAGTTCATACAAGGACTTCCGCAGCTTATACACCTTGCCCTCCGGTGCCTCCACCCCCTCTGGCACCTCCATGTAGATTTCATTGTCGATGATACCGTTGAGGAAGGCCGTCTTTACGTCCATTTGGTGGAGCTCCATGTCCTTCGCGGCCGCCACCGCAAGGATCGCCTGGATGCTTGTGAACTTGGCGATGGGAGGAAACGTCTCATCGTAGTGCTCCCCCTTACGCTGTGCGTAACCCTTTGCCACGAGCCGCGCCTTGTATTTGTCAACCACACCCTCCTTTGTGAACTTGGTGTTAAAGACCCACTTTGAGCCGATGACCTTGGCATCTTTCGGCCTGTCAACCAGCTCCCATGTATCATTCTCCATGATGGACGCCAGCTCTGATTTAATGGCTACGTCCCATCGATCCCCTTCAGGTCGTGCAAGCGCCTCTTGCACGGTAGTCGGCTCTGTTGATGCAGCCAGCATGCACCGCGTCATGCCAATCCATCGACCGGTGCTTGCGTCGAAGCGCTTCCCTGCTTTTCGCTGCCTCCCGCTACGACGCGGTAGTTATTGTGGCGCATCGTCACTCTGCTGCGATCCCTCCGACTCAGCACGCTCTGGTGAATCATCGACCGGACGGCTCCCCAAGGATCTCTCTCATTCTGGCGAAACATCGCCCGAAAGACCGGCACGTCCGGTGGATTTTCTACCGACGCCCGATGCACACTCTGCCAGGAGTGCGCGCCTCGGTACCCTAGGTGCCTCATCCGCCAGATCCTTCCGGTGGATGTCCTCGTCAGCTTGATCGTCATCGGAGTCCTCCGCGTCGACTGCCACCGCTGGTGCACCCTCGCACTCTGATGCCACATCCTCAACTTTGGCGTCCGCCGGCTCCTTCTCGTAGTCAAGGAGCTGGAACCACTCCCCCGTCTTTGGGGAGTCCACCACGCCCGCATCGTTGCTACTGATCTAACTGCGCTGCTCGTCGAACTCGACGTCTCGGCTGCGGATTACCTCCTCCTTGCGCATGTCGTAGAGCCTGTACGCCTTATGAGCACTCTCATAGCCAAGGAAGAGATACGAATTTGCCCGCGGCTCCAGCTTGCTGTCACGCCTCTGCGTAGCCTGCACCACCACGTGCGCCTTGCACCCGAACACTTTCAGGTGTGCCACACTTGGCTTGCGCCCGTTCCAAACCTCCTGCGGCGTCTTCCAACCGCTCCTCCCCTTCAACACCGCTGTAGGAGTGAGGTTGATGGTGTAGCTTGCTGTACGCACAGCTTCCGCCCAGAAGCTTTGCGGCAATTCCGCATCCACCAACATGGTCCGTACCATGTTCAACAGCGTCTGGTTTGCCCGCTCCGCCACGCCATTTGACTGAGGTGAATACGGCATAGTTTGTTGCCATTTTATGCCCTGCTTCTTCATCCACCCGCTACAGCCCACGTACTCTCCGCCGTTGTCGCTGCGTAGCGCTCTGACCTTCTGGTCAGTCTGCCTCTCCACCGCGGCGACATACTCCTTCAGCCGGTCCATGACCTCGTCTTTCCGCTTCATGAAGTACACAAAGAGTTTTCCGTTGTAGTCATCAATGAAGGTGACAAAGTAACGCGCGTCGCTCTTTGACGCCGTCTTGAATGGTCCACACACGTTGCTGTGCACGACCTCCAGCAGGTCCGAGGCGCGATTCACGTTCTCGTTGAACGGTTTGCGTCGCGCCTTGCCCAAGATGCAAGGCTCGCACTTTTTGTGCACTGCTGCATCTGTCGCCTCTTCCGCACCGTCGATGATGAGGCCGCGTACCAGCTCGCGCTTTGCCATCTCCTTCACGACTGCGAGTGAGGAATGCCCCAGTCGTCGGTGCCAGAGCTCCAGATCAGCTCCCCCTCCTTTGGCCAGGTTGACGGTGCGTTCCTGCAAGTCTGCTGAATCTGTCGCCACGGGGATCACCTTGGTCTCCACGATGTAGAGGCCTCCCTCGCGCTTAGCCTCCAGCACGGGTTCGCCGCCACCGTCCTTCCGCACGACTGCCCCTCTTCTCCTGAAGAGCACCTCGTACCCCTTGTCAGTCAGGCGCCTAACACTTAGAATATCAGCCAAGCCGGGTACGTGCTGCACGACCTTGATGACGCGCTGCACCCGCTTTCCGCCAACCACCACCTCGATGTCCACGTCTCTTTGGCCAGCCGCCGGCTCGACCTTGTCGTTCGCGACCACCATGGATTTGCTGGACTTGGTGTAGTTGATGAACCCGACCTTCTCGACCTGGGTATGCTCCTCCGCTCCGGAGTCAAAGCATCGCCGGTTGGCCTTCTTGAGGTAGTGGTTTTGAGTGCCGTTGAGGAGCGTCTTCTTGCCTTTTGCGTCCTTGCCGCCGGCCTTTGCCTCCTTGGTGCACTCACGGGCCCAATGGCCCTCCTTGCCGCACTTACGGCACGCACCCTTCTTGGCGCCCTTCTTGCCGCCGCCATGTCCGCCACCTCCCTTGGCCCCGCTTCCGCCACCACGCGTTTTGGTGACGAAGGCCGATGAGGACGACGAGGACTCCCCGCAGCTCTGTCACTGTGCCTCCTTGCGGATGTACTCTGCGACCATGCCATAGGTGAGCTTGTCCTCTGCCCATCCTCCCAAGATTGTAATGAGAGGGCTCCAATTGTCAGGAAGGGTCATGAGGAAGGCCATCGCTTGCAGCTGCGTGTCGATCTTCCATCCCACATCGTTGCATTGTGAGGCGAGCGACTCGATCTGCTGCATGGCGGTGATGACATCATCTCCCTCCTCGATTCTCACTGTCAGGAGTAGCTTCATTGCAAAGATTTTGTTCGCCAGCAATTTGGATTGATGGATGGCACAGAGTTTTTGCCAAGCTTCGGCTGCCAGCTTGCAGCCGTGGAAGTAGCCCCACTGCGACTCGGCCGTCCTGGATACCAACAGCATGAGCGCCTCCGTGTTCTTCTTTGCGATGGCCTCCTTCTGCGCTTCCGTCGCCGTCGCTTCGTCGAGGACTTCCGTTCCCTTCATGACCTCCAGCAGCCCCTTATGCGCGAGGTGCAGCTCAAAGTGCCACCTCCATAGTCCGTAGCCAGGACCACCTGGATACTTTTGGATGGGCTGCGTCTCCTTTTGCGCCATTTGTGCAGTCTTCAACTCTGGGACCTCAGAGCTTGACGGCGATGTCGTCCCTAACGACAGTCCCGTCCGCCGCGAAAGCCGTGAGCGACGTACAGACCGGTCAGGGTCGTGGGCCCATAACCCTTGGTCAGAAAACGGCATCCGGGTGGAGGCAGTTCCAACGTGGCCCGACGGGGCTACTGTGTGTTCACGGCTATGTTTTGCGGGTGGTTCTGAGTCTGAGCGTGAGCTTTCTGGTCGCCTCACGCTATGTTTCTGGGAGTCGAAGGCATTTGCAAGACAGTCACTTTTGCGAAGGGAATAACGCGATTTTGCATTAGTTTTTGAACATGGACATGATCTCAACATTTGTAGGGCTAGTCATGAGCTCTCCAACGCACCAAATCGTGCACAATTCTGATAACTGTAGCTCCCGCTACGTCAGGCAAAGCGCAGCACCCCAAACCAGCCGCTCACTCGGCGGCGCGCACCACGTCGCCCGCCGAGGCGCTTTCACACATCAAGGACCCATCAAAACTCCATTCCGGAGGCGCAGATGTCCCTATGCATAGTGGCGGTGCCCCTCGCGCCTTTGGGGTCTGTTTCGATGAGTTAATCATCGAGTTTGGTGATGGGTATTGATGTGGGTCGAAACCTTTTCGCGGACTTCCAGTAGGAATTTTGACTGTCCTCGAGTAACAAACTGTACTACTGAGTTTCGGACTCCGAGCCAGGATTTTGGCTAAGTCCCTCAGTAACAATCTGCACTTCTGAAATCCGGCGGATCATCCACCGGACGCCTCGGCAGTCCTTCCGGAGCAAAATCCCCAGATGAAATTTTGTTATTTGCTCCGGTCAATTATTCACCAGAAGTCGAACCGCGGCCGGCTCCCAGAACCGGCGCGCACACCCCAACTTTGGAAGCCCAATTCTCCCTCGTTACTTGTCCGAAACAACTTCCACCGGATTCAGCAACTTGTCAACTTTCAGGGGCAATCCTCCATTTTAGGATCCAAGCAATCCTTGAGTTTCCAGATTCGTCGACGAGGATTTTCCTCTCTCTGGCGGCTTGTCGGTGCCTCCCGGCGTCGCACTTGGGCATGCAGAGGGGCAAATCTTCAACAGAAGTCCCTGGAGAGTAAAAGGAGCTTAGGTGAGGCAGCCACTTGTGCACACGTGGGATGCTTACCCCTCCCAGCCATGGTGGCCAAGTGGGGCAGAGTAAAGCTCAGCTGGACAATTGCATGGCAAGGATATGCCAGAAAGTGGGCTCCTCGGAGTGTCCGACAGTGGATGCGCTACGTACTGCTTTGTCAAACTGCTACTTGGTTTGTGAGACTACTCATCAAAAAGTTGCCACATGTCACAAACTTCATCCTTCCGTGACGTGCAGGAAGGCCTCCGATTGGTTTGTTCAACACCGTGAAACAAGCACACCAGGCTCACACACAATGTACACACACCACCCACACTTTAAGCACGCTTGGCCATGTCATATCTCCCATGCAAGACCAATGCTTGGCCGTTAGCCAAGACTTGCTGTCACATATTGCTTGTAATGTGACGCACCAATGAACGGACATCGCGAGCATCAACCATCCAGCATGGAAAAGCGCATAAGACATTGAGTTCTTGCTAGGCACAGCGGGATTTGAGCCTGCCCCCAGGAAAAAACAAATTGCCTGTCAATGCCTGTCAAGTCCATTGTGACACATGGGGAAAAAACTAGACCCGGCTACGAAAGATGGGGTCAAGTCAAGTCGACGTCCAAGTCGACGTGGACCAACTTGGAGACTCCGACTTGACCCCCTCAAGTCGGAAGTCAAAGGCAACATGGCTCACTACCCTGAAAAGGTGCACGCCTTCCGCAGCGTACCAGATTGCCCCCGCAGGTGATATTGCTATAAGGTCTGAGAATTTTCCAAACTAGAGGGTTGCACAATGGCACAAAATCTGTAGACGTAGCCCATGTAGAAGAATAAAGGTGGCCCTGGAATTGGGATATGCAGGTGGCAGCTTTCATTCCACTTTGTGCATAAGAGGTCATGTTGGAAGCAGGAGTCCTGAACAAGGTGACAACTGTGGACACAGAGAAGCAGATATTTGATGAGAATAACACGGGAGTGATCGTGGTGGCTGAGACAGCTGAGCCACAATGGGGCCACTTCAATGGATGCAAGCTGGCAGCCAAATCTTGGCAAAAAACATGTGCCTTCTTCTTTTCCAAGTTGCTTGCAAATAGAATCTTTGCAATGAAGCAGCTGATCATGGTGCGAGTCTAGATGGGAGATTACATCACTTCTGCCATGCAGAAGAATCTAGTCGATCATCTTGTAACACAATTCTGTGTGGTGGAAGATCAAACGCAGCTATAAGCTTTCCTCATAGCCCTACATGGCAGTTAGGGCCCTCTCATCAACATCTTTGGAGGGTGGGCGGAGGACAAGCTCACCTGTCATGGTGTCACAGAGTACATCCACAACAAGGTGCAACGTCAGAGCTCCAGGGAGGTCCCTTCTTCCTCATTGTTCCTTATCACCAATACACAAGGTGGTGGATGTCCCCACATCCACCACCTTGCGTATTCGGGGGCAAGGGAGGAAGTGGAAATACCAATGGCAAGAAGGGCGCCAAGAAATTTGTGTGCAAATTCTGCAGTAAGGAATGCTGCTGGGTGAGGAAATTCATAGAGGAGGCGACAGCAGGCGGCAAAGATGCCAAAGGTAAACCATTGCTCCTTGATGGCAGAAGAAAACCAATTTCTCAAGAAGGACAAAAAGAAATGGTTGGATTTTGGGGCCAGGGAATATACACAGGTCGAGAAAGTGGGTGTATCATGTACAATAATATTTTCTTCTCAATGGTGGTTGTGAATGACAAAATTGAGGCGTCGGCCAGCCAAGGTGACATGAGGGTCGAAGTTGTGGTGGGAAGTGAGAAGTTGCGATGTGCTATCTGTGGTGTTCAACACGCCCGCAGCTTGGCTGAAATTTTGAGTGTCATTCGCTTGACAGACAAGGGGTATGAGGTACCATTTCGCATGGAAGGCGCACTGGTGGGCACAAATGGCAGCAGCGAGGCCGTGCTGGAATCGAAGCACAAGGTCAGGCTCTATATCATGGAGACCAAGGTGATCCTTGTGGCATGGATGATGGAGCAGAAAGGCAAGAGCACGTCATCAACATTGTCAAGGGAGAGAGGGCACGTCTAGAGCTCTCGCACCCATCGCTAGGGAATCCTTCCCCTGCAACCATCAAGGAGACAGCAACGTGCAAAGCGGTATGTGGAATCCTCAGCAATGGTGCAGCAGTTGTGTGAGAAGATGTAGTGGCACACAAGAAGTGCAAGACTTGCATTTTGGAAAAACTGACATGCAAGAAATTCAACAAAAATTCAACTTGCGCATAGGACCTGCTAGTTGGTATGCACGATGGCGATTGTGGAGAATTCAGAATGTTTTCCAACATCAGCTTAAGATAATTCATCACTTCATCAATGAATACAGAAGAAAGAACTTTGTGTTCTTCATTAAGTGAAACATCAATATCCCGGAATGGTTGAAGGGGTCTTTTGCAATGGCAGAGAGGCAGAGTGGTCGGAAGGCCAGAGCACTACATGGCAACAACAGTGGAGAGTTCATGGGAAACAACGGGTGGCTGAAGCAGCAGGGCATGAAATTCAAAACCATGAAGCTGTAGTCACCCTAGTTTAATGGAGTGGCAGAGATGGTAAAACAGATTCTGCTGAACATGGTGCAGACAATGCTTTTGGATGCAGGGCTGCCTCAAAGCTTCTGGGCCAAAGCTGACCGTACGGTAAGCTATACCGTCATCCTAACCCCAAAAGAAATTGTGAAGGGTAAGGGAAGCTGGAGGACTTCACAGGAGGTTTGGAGGGGGTACAAGCCAATTGTGCCACCTTTGGGTGTACACCCAAAGGTGTTCGGGTGCAAGGCGCATGCAGTGGTGCAGGTGACACAACAGTACGACATCAAGTTGGAAACACAGGCAAAGCTTTTTCTCTTCATGGGCTAAGAGATCATGCATCATTCATATTGGCTCTGCAACTTGTTCACGCAAGTCATCATCCGCAACCATGACATCAAGTTCAAAGAGCAGCAAAGCTTCAGCAGCGATGAAGCCAGTGTTGCCTCAGGACAACGGACAACGCCACAACAATGTTGCTCAATTTTAACAACAAGCAACGTTGTAATCAGCTTCAGTAACCACGTTATGAATACAGACATTATGGTGGTTTTAGTGGCAAAACTGGCAGGGCAAGTGGGGTAAATGAAAATGTTCCTGCATTTGCACATGAAAATGTTTCTGGCATTTTTTTTGACACTTCTACATTTCAGCACTACAGTATTATCACATTTGCACACTTCCTACCACTTGTGTAATCCTGCACTTGAGCACATTGATGCACACCTCCAAGCATGATGTTATCACATCTCACTCCAGCATGAAGAGCATAAAAAAACTTATAAGTAGACAAAACGCTTTGGCCAGTAAGTGTACAAGACCAGCAATCACACACAGCAAAGATGAATACATGAGATGGAAAAAGATAGAATTCTTACGCTTTGCAAGTTTGAAGCACATTGCTGACTATTCCCTGCATCCGCTACTGCTGGTGTTGCCTTTGCTCCCCCAGTTTGGCTGCTGGTACCTTGCTGGTCCTCTGAGGCAGCTGTTGGTGTTTCCTCCCACATGCGCACTTGCCGAGCATGCGGCAACATGGGGTTGTCAACCATGACACAAACATTTGCCATCACTTCAATGACATCATCATCAGCTTCCATTGCATCATCCTCTTCTCCCTCGTCCTCCCCTTCATCACTGCTGCTGCCCTCATCATCCTCGTTATGCAGTAGCTCCACCTCTCCTCCCACTTCCACAATCTCACCATCATCCTCGCTCTCTTCCCCATCATCAACTTCACTTGCTGTATCAGCTGCTATTTCAAGGAGTGCTGCCGCTCGACCACCACTTTTTCCGTAGTGTTTCCAAAGACGCACATTGCAGTGCACCAGAAACTCCAACGTCCTCACCAGCAGGCGGTTCCTACGAGCAGTGTGAATGAGCTCATGCATGGGAAAAAACGCTCACACTCTGAGGAGGAGCAGGACTGGGAAAGCACCCGCAAAGCCAAGTCACGCAGCACAGGCATACAGTGCATGTGATTCACGTGCCACTCAACAGGTGTCATGCTCCGGCACTGCACTTTGGCAACTACAGCAACTTCCTTTGTGTTCTTTGATGTAGTCACGCTTGGCACTGGGTTGAGCATCACCTCCCTCCTCTGAAATGCATCAATCTCCTTCAGCAGGGTGTCATGCTTTTCTGCTGGCACCATTGCGTCTACAACTACCTACCATGCCTGCATGGTTGCAGAGTCCAGAGACAGGTCATTGCCAAAGTGCTCAGGATGCAAGCGCCTAGCAGCAGCATAGAGCGGGCAGGCCATGTCCTTAGTCCAGCGTGCATTCAGCCTTGTCAAAGCAAACTGCACGTGCACCTTGGCTACCTTGGCAGGCTTCCTCCCTTTCTTCACAATCAGTGCCCTCAGCTCCTCCGAACAGTCCAAAAAACCCTCCTAGACCTCACCTGCCATGCCACGCGGCCTGTCTGCTTCCTGGAAAGCCCTCACCAAAGCCTCAAGCAAGTCCCAGAGCTGCCGCACCTGCAGCCAAAACACCCGCTGGTGAATCAGGCGGCGGGCCTCTTTCTTCCTGGCCTTGAACCCAGCATCCCGCCTGCAGCCCATCTGCGTCCACATCTCACTGTCAACCATGGTCTCAAGATTTTCCCTCTGATCCAATAGCCGCTCCACCATGAGAAAAACAGATGAAAACCTGGTTTCACACCGTGGCACGAGCATCTTCCATCCTGTCCGTTCACGAAGCCACGACCGTGGCAAGTTATTGTTCCTCACAAATGAGACAACCTTCTCACACTTGGAAATGAGAGATGCACCCCAATCACTTTTACCGATGTCCTTCATCACCAAGGCGATGTTGTGAGCACAGCACCCGTGGAAGAAGAGACTTGGGTACTTTGCTTTGAGGTCACTGAATGCGTTTTTGTTGACCGAGGTATTGTCGCAGATCACTGACACCACTCTGCTCACCCCCACCGCCTCTATGGCGGCCTCAATCATGGCTGCAGTGTGGTCTGCATCCCGACTGAGACCGCTTGCATCTCTGGAGAAGAGGTGAACTGAACCCTGTGCATTGGAGGCCATGGCATTTTAAAGGGGCTGGAGCTGTCGGTCGGCCCACTCGTCCATGGCAACAGACGTGCTGTAGAAGTCCCAAGCCTGCTTCATGGGAGCATCCAACTCCTCTAGCTCTTTGTCTAGCTTTGGAAGGAGATCACTGAAGACGGTATTGCGGCTTGGTAGCTTGAACCCTGAACTGGTCTTCCTGGCATTCTTCACCACTTCTAGCAGCACACCTTCACGGAAGAATGAGATTGGGAGAGCTCAAATGCACATGAGCTTGACAATGGATAGCTGGCACTTGTCGTTATGACCACGTTCAATGTGCTGGTCCATGGAAGATTTCCAGAAACTGGAGGCTCGCCTCATGTCAAACAGAGGTACCTTGTCGGCTGGGCTGAGTAGAGCAGACACGGCTGGCCGAGGTTGCTGACTGCTGCCAGGCTGGGCATCCTCACCATCACTGTCTGGTTCTAAGGTCACCGCAGCTGCTGTTGCTGCTGTCGTCTTCTTCTCCAGTTTCTCCCACAGCTTGACCCACGCAACGGGCTTATCTTTGGTACCCCACTCTGGACCGAGCCCCTTGTACAGAAGTTCTTTGTGCGGCTTCCATCCGGCCGGCGGTGGCTGCTCGCACTGTAGGCCAAGCACATCTCGGCACGTTGTTGGAACATGGGGGCACTTGCCGATGCTACTGCTTTCTCCAGAGAAGTGACCGCGGATGCGGTCGCAGCGGCCAGACTTGATGGTGCGGCAGGAACCACACCTCCACCCTGCCTTCTTGGACTTGGTCGGGTATGGCTCGTAGTGCTTGCTGAGTTCTTTCGTCAGGTAGTCCCCCGAGACCTGACGCTTCCATGGAGGATTCCATCGGGAGGCATCAAATGGGTCGGTGACATAGGATGGGTTGGGGGACAGGACGTTCCCTACAGCACTAGAGGCTCCGCTGGAGGGCTGTGAGGATGACGGGGTCTGATGGCTTGCCATTGTGAGTTGTTGTCGCACACCAAGTGCCAAATGACACTTGGTGTGCAACGCTGACGGTGAAGAGAAGGGCAGTGCCTTACTGCCAACAAAGCTCTTTCAGCCCGTCCGAACGACAGGTCGCTTCGACCGACGCGCGAGTGCAGCAGTGCGACACATCACGCTTCACCGATCAACGCAACGCTGATGTCGATGATTGCATGACAGCATCATGGCCGTACAAGCTTCACCGATGATCGATGTGGCATCCACAATGGCGATGCATGTCCATCCATTTTTGAGAAATCCAAGGAACGTGGGAGCGCACGCACTTATTGTCTTTTCTGTTCAAACCTACGGTTAGAATGAAACATGGAGTGTATCAATTCAGAAATGCTTACATACGGTATGTCAAAACCTGTTTTCAAATCCTCAAAAAAATGTAGAAATATCTACGTGGATGAAATGAGCGGAACGGCTGAGGGGCGTCCAGCTGTAGATTCCACTCGATAGAAAGCAAGCAGCTATTTGTTTGTTCATGTCACTTCTTCCCTGAGCAGCTAATACATGGGCTACAACAGCTGACGTGTACCATGCAAGCATGCCAGGCATGCAGTGAATGCCACAGCAGCAACTCTAGCAACATCTAACGATTTCAACACAGAGAATGAGTGAGTCAGCTCCGGGGTTGATTTTTTGGTCCCTGTGTTCTTCCCATTTTCCGAAATTCTAGGGGTGTGTATGGCAAAATTCCCGTTCTTGACAACCCGGGGTCACTATTGGCCCTACAACACAACGTAGCAACAACATTGTAGAACGTTGTTACGTTGTCGTTGTAGGGCTCCTACAACGAACAACAAGAGCAACACTGGATGAAGCGGGTCTCAAAATCTCCCAAGGAGCGGGAGCGATTCCAGCTTCTTTAACATATGAATGAGCTGTCAGAAGTTGAGGTTGAGGTAGCGGTCTAAGAGCACAGCAGTGTGGCAGAGGTATCAGCTGATGTGGAGGATTCCAATACTGATGCAGTGAGGCTGAACGTCCACCGGAAAGATCCGGTGCATGAGGCACAAAGGGTGCCTAGGCGCATAAACCTGGCAGACTACATATCAGACTTCAGAGGAAGATTTCCAGATGCAATGCTTGTCTGGACGATGTTTCAATGGAGCAGGAGAGACCCTCAGAGAGCCATCCGGGTGATGTTTTGCCAGAGTGTGCGGAGGCAGAAGAATGACTGCAGAGCAAGGAGGCAGAACACAGCAGGGAGGAGGCAAGTACATTGACACAGGTATCAGCAGATCAATGAGCATGGTGTGATACATGGTTGTTGTATCAAGGGAGCAGGAGAACATGCAAGAGTGCGTTCAGAAAGAGGGGGAAAATGAGATGCCCAAAAAAAGATAGAGTTGGTGTCCATGACAAAGAACGACACGTAGGAGCTCATTGACTGGAAAATTGATGCTAAGATCATCAGATTCAAGTGGTTTGTTAAGAAAATTTTCACACAGGAGAGGTTATGGAAAATTGTAAGGTGTGGCTATTGGCAAAGGGGTACTTGAAACATGAGTGCGAGCACTGCAAAAAGTTTATACCAATTACCAAGTTGAAAAGAATCCCAGTGATCCTCGTGGTGGCAGTCACAAAGGATATGGAGCTCAACCAGATGGATGTGAAGAAGACATTAATCCATGGAACCCTTAACACAGAGATTTACATAGAAGTACCGGAAGGGGTGGAGGCACCAGAGGGCGAGGTGTGCAAGCTCCGAAAAAGCTCACCCTGGTGCGAGTACCAATTTATGGGAAGCTTCATGGCACAGCTTGGTTTGAAGCAGTGTGATCTGGATCACATCGTGTACGTGCAGTACAACAAACATCTCCATCAGAACATTACCCTCTGTATCGACGACCTAGTCTTGTGCTCTTGAAACCTGCCAGGCCTACAACCACTCAAAAACCAGCTGAGAAACAGGTTCCACATGCTGGGTATGAGGGAGCTGGATTTTTACTTTAGGGTGAGCCTGATGTGGAACCAAAGGGTGCGCATGCTTGAGCTGGTGCAGGTCAAATACCTAGCAGAGGTGCTGAAGCGGTAGGGATCTCATGTTTTCAGCAAGTCAGTTTTCCAGTATCCACGGCCAATAAACTGAGTGTGGCGATGGCCCCGCAAGCACAAGTGGAGAGTAAGGAAATAGCAGAGGTGCCATACCAATCAGTGGTGAGCAGCCTCATTTATGCCATGGCGGCAATGCAACCAGACCTGGCCTACTCGATGGGCCAGGCAAGAAGGTTTTTGGCTGGTCTGGGCCACAACAGTGCAAGGCGGTAAAGGCCATCCTCCAGTTTCTTCAGGCCGCGTGGCAACCATGCTTGAGGTTTGAAAGCAAAGGGCGGCCCCACCCCTTGTGCCTGGTCTGTTACACAAATGCATACTACGCCAACCACATGAATGGGCAAGCATTCACCTCCCACTACGTGTTCTTCCTTGCAGGTGCAGCAGTCTCCTAGTGCAACAGGAAGCAGGACTGCGTCACCACCTCCACAATGGAAGCAGAGTACATCGCATTGTCTGAGGAAGTCAAGGAGGCAGTGACGTTGCTGGGGGAACTGGGCATGCTGCAGCAAGAGCCAATGGTGGTGCAAGAGTACAACACCGGCTCCATCTCACTGATCAACAACCCGATGCAGCAGATGAGGACGGATCACATCGACGTGCATTACCATTATTCGCCAGACATGGTGGAGGAGAGACAATTGGTGCTGCAGAATTGTAGCATGCACAGCATGCTTGCCAATTTCTTGGTGAAAGTGCACTCCGTGGATTGGTACACGACGAGTGTGGCTGGAAACATGATGACCAGCTACTAAGGGCTGGAGGACATAGCGAAACATGAGTTTCAGCAAGCAGAAGCAGTGGGAATGGGAGGTGAAAAGGGATGTAATCTGTTAATTTCCCCACCACATGCCAGAGTGCTGTGCCGGAGGGCGCCTA
This sequence comes from Penium margaritaceum, assembly GCA_023375785.1. Taxonomy (NCBI): domain Eukaryota; kingdom Viridiplantae; phylum Streptophyta; class Zygnematophyceae; order Desmidiales; family Peniaceae; genus Penium; species Penium margaritaceum. Next base: position 95,723 of record SZWC01005514.1, read on the forward strand.
CAAGCTGCCAGAGGGAGAACAATCCTTACAATTTAGTCTTCCTGATTGTAGAGCACACCAAATCCACATAAAAAGGTTGCTGCTGAAAGTTGCTGAATTGGGTTCAAGTTGAATCTCCAGAATTTCTTGACGTTTCAAGGAAGTCACAAGCTCTCAAAGTTGAGGTAAGCATGATGACTTGGGGGGTTGGTCAGACTCAGCGTCCAGTGAAAAATGTCACCAGATGTGAGTAAAAAGACACACATAGTGGAGATATCCAACAGATAAATGTGAAGTCATCCAGCAGATGATTTTCCCAGATCCAGTAGTACAGACTTGTAATGTGGGACTTGGGTACAATTCCTGCCTTGGGATCTGACTCAGTAGTACGGTTTGTTAATCAAAGACTGAGTCAAAATTCTGACTGCAGACCCACGGATAGATTTTCAAACCCTTTCAACCCTTGCCATCAAACTCAACATCAAAGCAACTAAGTCACTTTGCAAAAGTGAAGGTAATCTCTATATCATGTCCAAAAGGTTTTGCACCTACAGGAAGGCATTCTGTGTATGAGGAAAGATGCCATGACAAGCAGAAACAACAGGAGGCTTTAGTATTTTCTATGTTGGGTGTGCCCTGTGCTTTGCCAAGGGAAACTTGGGCTACACTTGGCGGAGTTTTTTGTGGTTTAGTGCATTGGAAAGCTCTGCACTGGCACTATGACTTCATACGTTGTGGCCATGTCCAAAACAAAATGAAATGTTCTGTATTCCCTTTCTGAAACTCTAAAGTCCTACTCTTATAGTGGAAGGCCACCTGAAATTTCACCCTTCTGAAAACTGGGGCAGCCATTAGGGAGGTGATCAGGCTCACCAACAACCGCCTAGGCAGAAACAACTGTTTGTGAGAGGGAGTTGCAGGTTTCACAGACTGAAATTGCGGAAGGGCATGTAGGTTTGCAGAGAACGCAAATGTCTGAATGGACTCTTGAGAATTAAATCATCACAAATCTCTAACAAGCAATTATATACATCATTTGGGCAAGAGACCATTGAGATACACTCTGTCAAAGTTGAATCTCTAGCACACTCCTAACCTAGCAGGATGAGCGGCAGTCACATTTTCATGCATTAAAGTTAAGTCTCGCACGACCTGCACGGCCAGTAGTCGTGGACCACTCCTTCCTTGAAGTCTCTTGGAGGTCCCCCAGCCGTCTTTTCTCCTTGAAGGTTGCTCTCAGGCATCCTGGTAAACAATTCTGGCCACCTTTGTGCTGAAAGTGTTCCGGTTGTCACTTGAACCCAGCCAATGATTTCCACACTTCGAAAATCCATGTTTCACTCAAACGGACTCCAAATTGAGTTCCGTGAAGTGCATTGGAACCTCTGAAACATCTTGTGTGAAGCTGCGGCAGCAAATTTTTTTTATCAAGAAAACCATTATTGTCATTTCCTGACACCCTCATATCCATCATTCCCCCACTTTGAGATAGCAAAAATCACACTTGTCCGCACTGTCCCCTCAGTTGCTGAAGGCAATGCGCTGCCAGCCGCTTGGTCAAGAACTCTTTGAACATCATTTTTGAAGGGCAGAACCTGATCTGCACCACCTGCTTTGCGACAATCTCACAGATGAAACGGTACCGCAGGTCGATGTGCTTTTGTGCGGGCATGAAACTAAGCATTCTTGGTCAAACAAATGGCGCTAATGTTGTCACAATAGATGGTGGTCGCTGCGGTCTGCTGTTTTCTATTGCTTGCCAGCAGCTCACGTAGCCACACGGCTTCCTGTCCTACTTCACTCAGGACAATGTATTCTTCGTTAATTGAGGAGAGGGTGATACACTTTTTTTTTCTTGCTCCTCCAACTGATTTCACCTCCCCCAAGCACAAACACAAACCCACTAGTCAAGGTCACCTCCCCAATCTGCGTCGCAATTGCCGATGAGGATGGGGCTGTCGTTGCCGTTCAAGGTGAGACAAAGGCTGTTGCTGCTATCCAGGTAGCGCAGCATGCACTTAACCGCCTCCCAATGTGGCACGCAAAAATTGCTGAGCACTCCTACTGCTAGGCTGATGTTGAGGCGCGTGCTGACTAATGCATGCATGAGGCTCCCAACTATTGCTTGGTACGGCACTGCTTCCATGCGCCTGCTCTTTTACATTCTGCGGGGAGACTGTGTCATGCTCAGATTTTCTCCCACTTCCAGTGGTGTTGTGGCTCTGCGCGCTCCTGCCATGTTGAAGTGCTTGACAATGTTGCTCGCGTATGTGCTGTGCTACAATTCCAAAGTTTGCTGCTGCAGGTCGCGCTTGAGCTGAAGGCCAAGGTAGTAACTGAGCTCTCTCGTGACTTTCATGTCGAACATGGGAGCAGCGGATTGCTTCACATTGTCAAAAAGTACTTGGATGTGGAGGCAATGAGCAGATCATCAATGTGGAGCAAGATGAGAACCTGGGTTGCGTCTTTCCTGTGTCCAGAAACTACATGGTCAGCTTCGCTGCTCACAAAACCAGGGCCAGTTAGCTTCTCATCAACCTTGTGGTGCCATGCTCACATGGCTTGCTTCAGGGCTTGCGTCAGCTTCGCTGCAGACTTCACAAGCTTACAAGCCATTTCCTCCTTTCCCTCCACCACATACTCCTCCGGCTGCTCCATGTACAGAGCCTCCTTAAGGTCACCATTCAGAAATGCACACGGCACATCCATTCGGTGCACCTCCCAGTCCATAGCAGCAGCAAGAGCAAGGATTGCTCACATGGATGGGAACTTTGTGACAAGTGCAAATGTTTCATAGTCATCCACACCCTCAGTCTGCATGTACCCCTTTGCAACCAGCCGTACACCTGAGAGTCTTACCATCCACACTACGCTAGCGCCTGAAGATCCACTGGCACCTGATCACCCGGCTGCCACGTGGAGCTTCCTCAAGGGTCCAGGTGCTGCTCCTCATGAGTGTACCATACTCATGGTCTTCTGTGGCATGGAAGTTTACCGCCTTGGCACTGCGCATGGCTGTAGCGAAAATGGCTGGGTCATCGGTGGTGGTGAGGAAGAGGAGCTCAAGGTCACAGGGCTCTCTTGGTGGTGGAGCGGTGCACAACTTCAGACACTCCCCTTCCTGCCTCTGCTTCTTTGTGAGTCTCTCGGACCGCCGTAGCTGCTCCCCACTGTCCTTTGCACCTTCATTGAGCCACACAGACTTTTGTGGCAGCTTCTGTTCATTGTTTTGCTGCTCCTCCTTATCAGATTTGGCTGTCGGCTCCTTCTCATTCTCAGCTCCTTCCACCTCCTTGTTGATGCTGCTGTCACCGCCAACTTCAGCACTACCCTCTTCTGCTACCGGCTCTTCTCCCACCTCTGGTACAATTGTGAGAGCAAGTAGAACTGCAGACATAGGCCTCCAAGTCCAGCACTTCACATCCTCTTAAAAGACCACGTCACGGCTGCGGATAATCTTGCAAGCAGCAAGGTTATAGAGGTGGTATCCCATTGTGTCATAGTAGAGGAAAAAAGCCTTCATCGATTTAGCATCCAACTTGTTACGGCTTTCTGCAGGAACATGCACAAATGCACCACACCCAAAAACTTTCAGGTGTGTCACTATTGGCTTGCACCCCGTACATGCCTCCTCCAGTGTCATAAGCGACACGGCACGCATAGGGCTCTGGTTTTTTGGGTACACGGCGGTGTTGACTGATTCCACCGAAAAGATTGGCGGGAGCTCCACGTCTTGGAGCATGCTGCAAAAACGCTCCAGGAGCATCGGTTTGCTTTTTCAGCCATGCAGTTCAGCTGCGGTGTTCTAGGTGGAATGACCTCGTGTCGGATCCTACGCCGCCTGAGGTAGTTGCTAAAGTCATAGGAGAGGTACTCTCCTCCATCGGCGGTGTGAAGCACTTTCAACAAACTTCCATTCTCCGTCTTTGCAACAGCAACCCACACCTTGAAAGCATCACAGCACTCATTCTTTCCAGCCACGAAGGACACCCACGTCTTCCTCCACATGTCATCAATGAATGTGACAAAGTACAACTTGTCAGAAAAGCACTGTGATGGCATGGGACCGCTCAAATCAGATTGAACAAGTGACATAATCTCAGGCACCCCCTACCCTTCCCCCGTGAATGGAGAGCACACTTGCTTTTGTTCAATGCAGCTTTTACAAGCCACTGTACCAGGCTGCTTCACCCCCTTGAGCTCCAAACCACGGACCATCTGTTGCATGGAGATGATGGCGCCAAAGCCAAGATGACCAAGCCGGCTGTGCCACAGGCCGATGTCATGATTTCCCTCTCTTGGCACCAATGCTGAGTCGGCTTCCTTCTCTGATGCTACAAACAGACGGTAAAAACCCTCCTCCTTGCCTGCTTTTGCAATCACACTGCCTGCATGTGCAGAGATGGTACAGTCACCATTCACAAAGAAAACCTCCATGCCTTTGGAAATGATAGAGGAAAAAGATAGGAAGTTAGCTTCCAACCTCGGAACATGGAGCATCTCCTTCACAAAAAGATCCACATGCATGTCCGCAACGGAAACACAAAATAAAACATCATCCTTCCCAACCACAACTTGCACATGGTTGTCCCCCATGTACATCTGACGAGGTTCAATGGTGGTGTAGACAAGGAACCACTCCCGGTGACACGTCATGTATTGTGTGGCTCCCAAGTCAATGATCCAGAACTAGGCGGTGTTGTCGGAAACGTGCATGAATGGGATGGTAGCCAGAAATCCACTCTCCCAATATGTTGCATTTGCGGAAGCATCGAACTGCTTTCCCGCTCCCACTCCAGCCACAAGGTTCGCCTTCTTCTTCCAGAATCTACACGCCCAATGGCCTGGCTTCTAACAGTAATGGCAGTTCCCATTCTTCTTCCATCCTCCGTCAATGGCTCTAGTTGGTGCAGCACCACCCCCATGACCAGGGTTGGTGATGAGAGTGGCGTCCAGTCCGCTTCCGCCCTCCTCTCCCTTGCGCCGCTCCTCCTCAAACAGAAGGCTCTCCTCAACACCGTTGAGGGAGAGCTTGTCACCACACTGGTCCAAGGCAACAATGAGAGGAGTGTAGCCGCTAGGAAGGCCAGAGAGGATGGTTAGCATGAGTACACGCTCCTTGACAGGGTCCTCAACTGGAGAAATCTGGTCGGAGAGATAATTCACTATGTTGATGCAGTCAATCATGGATTCAGACTCATCCATCTTCACCGTGTGAAAGCAACGACACAGGTGCATGTTCATGAGGATTGACTTGGATGCATAGTTAGACTCAAGCTTCTTCCAAACCTTCTTTTTTTTCAATGTTTTTTCCCCTTGTTCAATTTCATAGGAAGGATCAGACAATCTTTGCCACTAATGGAGGTATAACCCCTATATCCGTTGTAGTGTGAATCAACTATGCTTTGTCTCTTGTGAGATATGACCTGTGAGTACACCATGTGGATTAGAGGTTAACTTGGTCATTTTGTTGATTTGGCCAAGTAAGAGGACATGAGTTATATCCTGGCCCCATGCACATCTTGGTTGTTATGGAAGATTCCAAAAAAGAGCGTCCGTAGCTTCTTGGAAGCTACATGGTTGGTTTGTCACCATGACACTAGGAGGCGTATGTGTCAATCCCACAGCACAAGTCTATTGGTGATGTGGCTGGGTCAGGCCACTTCAGAGGAATGTGATTTTGAGTTCTAGGACTGGACAGGCAGCTATGAAAGGACTTGTCGTGTATGCTGATCAATCAAGCCTTGCTTTATGCTCTGTTGCATATTGACGACTTGGCCTCTTCTTGAGATGTAATGCTAAGGTGTTAGTACTCTTGAAGGTGAATTTTATGCCTCATTAAGTTTGGGCTGCATGACACATGTCAACGAAGGAAGAATGTGTGAAAACCTTGGTGAGCTTTTTTGATTTTGTGGCTTCTCTGCCAGAGGTGGTTGGCTCAGTAGCTAGCAAAGGGTAATGGGCCCACACATCTGGTCAGAGAAGTTTCACGCATGCAGCCACTAAAATCACAAGCACTGAGAGTACCTTCACTCTCAACCAACCTCTCTTTTTGCAGGTCAATCATCAGCCGGAGGGGAATGCAATAAATCTTCACCTTTTTGCCTTGGGAGCTGACATCAGCCTACATCAGCCTACATCTACTCGCATAAAAAAAACGTGAACAGGGATAGAAGTTACCTCTTCTCACCAACAGCCAACAGCGGCCTGAAACAGAGGTGCATCAGCATCAACAACAGGTACCGCAACTGTAGCAGTTGTACTTGTAGGGATGGCAGGGACAGGGGAACCGGGGAATCATTTGCCCATCCTCAAGTTTGATGGAGAAGGGCTTGCACTCTGGAAGTGGAAGTTTGAGATTATCATAGATGATAGAGATGTATTAGGATACTTTGACGGAGCTATATCACCACCAACGGAGGAGGGTGCTGACCTTATGGCATGAGTCAAGCTGAACAAAAAGGCTCTCGCTGTTCTTGTGTCCTCCATACAACCATCCGTCCTTTCACACATCAGCTGTTGTACAATGGAANTTGGGAGCTGACATCAGCCTACATCAGCCTACATCTACTCGCATAAAAAAAACGTGAACAGGGATAGAAGTTACCTCTTCTCACCAACAGCCAACAGCGGCCTGAAACAGAGGTGCATCAGCATCAACAACAGGTACCGCAACTGTAGCAGTTGTACTTGTAGGGATGGCAGGGACAGGGGAACCGGGGAATCATTTGCCCATCCTCAAGTTTGATGGAGAAGGGCTTGCACTCTGGAAGTGGCAGTTTGATATTATCATAGATGATAGAGACGTATTAGGATACTTTGACGGAGCTATCTCACCACCAACGGAGGAGGGTGCTGACCTTATGGCATGAGTCAAGCTGAACAAAAAGGCTCTCGCTGTTCTTGTGTCCTCCATACAACCATCCGTCCTTTCACACATCAGCTGTTGTACAATGGAAGGCGTGGCATATGCCAAACAAGGCAAGGTGTTTTATTCCTCCTCACTTGCCAACCGTCTCTTCATTCTACAAAACTTCACTAGCATGAGGCTTGGTGAAGGGGAGGATGTCTACACCTTTATGCAGAAGTTTGAGATGATCTTGCAACAAGCCACAGGCATGGGGTGGGACCTGAAATCCAATATGCAGGCCATGATTTTTCTGATGATCCTGGCGGAGAGCTGGGGTCCCAGGATCATAGTGATTGGAGGGTGGACTGAAGGGCAAGCATCCTACACCACCGTCTTGGAGTATGTGCAGAATAAAGTAAACATGGCTCTCTTTGCCTCACGTAGCAGCGGTACCTTTTGCAATACCTCCTCCTCTGGGTACAAGGGAAAAAACAGCACTGGCAACAGTGGAAGGGGTCCAGAGCGCCAAAGAAACTGCCATAACTATCGTAAGGCTGGACACTAGGCTCGAGAGTGCCAGGGACCCAAGAAGGAGGGAGGAGATGAGGATGAATGGTGAAGGTGAAATGGTGGGAATGATCCAACAAGCTTGATGGCTAAGTGTGTCTCCAACAAAGGGAGGGCGATAATCAGGCCATGAGCTTATGGCCTTGAATCGGGCACTGTTGAACATTTGCCCCTCTGCATGCCCAAGTGCGGTGCCGGGAGGCACCGAAGAGCCGCCAGAGAGAGGAGATTCCTTGCGGTTGGATCTGGTTTGGGGTGCTGCACTTCAGCTTACGTAGTGAGAGCTACGGTGATCTGAATCGTGTACAATTTGGTGCTTTGGAGAGCTCATGACTAGCACTAAAAATGTTCAGATTATGTCCATGCTAAAAAACTAATGCAAAATCGCGTTATTCCCTTTGCTAAAAATGATTATCTCTTGCACTCGCAGAAATCCCTTCCACTCGCAGAAACATAACGTGAGGCAACCAGAGAGCTCCCGCTTGGAGTCAGAACTTACACAAAAGAAGTGGTGAACACAGAAGACCACTCAGGCCACATTGGAACTTCACCCCAATTTCTGACAGGCTCAAACAAGCACACCACTTACGAGAAGAGAGACTTCATCTCTATTGCTCCATGCAATAAGAACTTCAGAGTCGTCAATGGCAAGGTTGAGGCAGCAGAGGTGATTGGTCACAAGCTGGTCACAGTGGGTGTCAACGGTGCGGAATTGAACCTCAAGCTAGAGGGGGTAGTCTACTTGCCCTCCTTCACAGCAAACCTACTCTCCGTCTCTAGAATAACTGACCATGGCATGATAATTTTCTTTAGAGAGAAGGAAGCAGTGATATTCCCTACCAAGGATATCAACATCTCCTACTCTGCCAAGAAGGTTGTGACACTGGTTCCTCGCATTGATGGACTCTACGTCTTGCAGACTAAAATGAAAACATCAACGGCTGAATCTTTGGCAGATACTGATGATGAGGAAAGCAACAATGCTTATTTTGATGACAAGGGACATGTTAGAGCATCACAAGCAGTGGTAGCGGAAGGTTTGGAAACAAAACCACAAGAAAATACAGCTACCAAGGCTGTTCATTCTAGCCAGTGCGCATCCTCCGAGAACTTGTGGCACAGGTGCTTTGGGCACGTGACTCATTGTTCATTAATTCTCATGGGAACGTAGGAGCTAGTGAATGGGATGGAGCTGGGTGATGAGGCAGAGGAAGCCAGGATCTTGTGTGAGCCATGCCTTCAAGGCAAGGTAAAGAAGAAACCCTTCAAGTACAATGGTACGCATGCTCTCCCACCCCTTGGCCTCATCCACTCTAAAGTGTGGGGTCCCTTTTACATACCGGCCAATGGACCCAGTAGATATTTCCTCACATGCATCGATGTCAACAGCCAGAAGGTCTGGACAAACTTTCTAAAAAAGAAAAGTGAGGTGAATGAGAATCTACAAGCCTTTCTCACTATGGTTGAGCGAAATACTTGAAAGAAGGTGAAGGCATTCAGTACAAACAATGGGGGAGAGTACAAAGCCTGCAAGGAGTGGCTCAAGACACAGGGAACTAAAAACCAGAAAACTACTCCCTACTCAACTCAAAGCAACAGCATAGCAGAGAGGATGAACCAGACCCTCCTGGGCATGACAAGGTGCATGCTCTTTGACGCCAAGCTGCCCCCTAGGTTCTGGGCTGAAGCAGTACGCACGGCTACCTTTGTTGTGAACCTCAAAACTGCAGCAGTTCTGTGAAGGAGGGGCAAGAAGAAGGAGACAAAACAGCTGAAGACGCCTTAAGAAGCATGGTAAAGAAGGAATCCAGATGCTTCACATCTCAAGGTATTTGGTTCCCCCGGATTTGCCAAGGTCCAGGTGTGTGAGAAACCTCAAAAGCTTGATGGAAAAGCAATAAATTGTGTTTTCATCAGCTATGAAACCGCACATCAAGCTTATAGAATGTGGGACCAAGGAGCTAAGAAGATCATCCCCAGCAAAGAAGTGGATTTCCACAAAAGTTCTGTGAGTAAGGAAGAGCTTCTCAAACTTGGGAACACTCCAAAATGGGGAGAGTAGCTCACACGTCTCAAGGAGGGAGATGAAGCACCAGCACAATGGCATGCACTGGGTGGCACAAAAGGGAAAGAAGTTCATGAAGATGACTCAGAAGAATCAGACAGCAATTCCAACGTTTCTGAACGTCCAGACCGTGAGGAGGATGCCTCTCACACCATCAACAACAAAACATACCTCCAGCCTCTACATCAATACCAACAGGTCGGAGAAGCAGTTCATATCTCTAAGTTTCTTGGCAGCATTACGACATGGAAAGGGGTGAATGGATATGCTTAAAATATTTGTTCATGGTTCAAGAGGAACCAACGTCTGTCTCAGAGGCACTCATGTAGCCTGACAAAGCTGAGTGGGGTGAAGCAATTTTCAGTGAACTCAGCTCCATCGTGGAGAATGGGACATGGGTGCTGGTGGACAGATTTGCAGGCGCTCACGTTGTGGGATCCAAGTGGGTGCTAAAAGTAAAAAGGAAACAGGATGGCAAGATGGACAAGTACAAGGCACGAGTGGTAGCAAATGGGTTCTCTCAACCACATTGTGCAGATTGCAATGAGACCTTTGCTCCTGTTGTGACGTTTGACTCCATCTAGTCAATGCTCGCCATTGCTCTTCTTTTAGCCCATATGGGCTAAAACAAGTGCCAAGACTTTGGCACCAAGAGATGGATACATTCATGGCCAAGGAATCCTTCATGCACTGCAAGAATTACCCTAGCATGTACGTGTATGAGAGAAACAAAGGGACTATGTTTGTCGCCTTGTATGTCAATGACCTGATTCTATGCTCTTCTTCAATGCAGCTGCTAGACAATCTAAAGGGGCAGCTGAGTAGCACATTCAACAAGAAGGATATGGGTCCTCTTGACTTCTATCTTCGTATTGACATCAAGTGTGATGGAGCAGCAGGTACCATTGGCCTGAAGCAGAAAAAATACCTCGACTCCATCCTCAAACCATATGACATGGCAGATTGCAAGCTTGCGAGCACACCCATGAGTTTGGAGCACAAGATTTTCTCCTCCATGTCCCCATCCAACAAAGCGAAGAAAACTGACATGCTGGGCGTCCCATATCAGTCTGCAGTGGGTAGTCTGATGTATGCCATGGTCGCCACCCGACCAGATATAGCCCATGCTGTTGGGCAGGTGAGCCAATTTGTGGCCAATCATGGTCCATGTCACTGGCAGGCTGTGAAGCGCATCATGTGCTACCTTCATGGGACGCGACATGTGGAGCTCTAGTTTGGGGGCATCACTGGATCCGCGTCACTTTGTCTCATGTGCTACACCAATGCTGATTGGGGGGGGGNAAGTCCAAGAGCCCAGCCCTGTCCAGGTTCACAAAGCACGTCGAGATCTGCTACCACTATGCTCAGGAATTGGTCTACAAGCAAACAGTGGAGCTTGAGTATTTCAGTCCCAAGATGAACTGGGCTGACATGCTTACAAAGCAACTCGATAAGGATCTCCACTAGGCAGGCAGGCAAGGTATCTGCATGGTCAACGCAAGTGATGACAAATGATGATGGTCACCGAAGCAAGCTGCAAGGGAGAGATTTGTCAATTGGTTTTGCTCCTTGTTCAGTGTTGTAGGAAGGATGAAGCAACCTCTGCCCCTAATGGAAGTATGACCCCTGGATCCATTGTAGTGTGACTCAACTATGCTTTGTCTCTTGTGAGATATGAGTAGTGAGTAAACCATGTGGGTGAGAGGTTAACTTGGCCCCTTTGTTGATTTGGCCAAGTGAGAGGTCATTAGTTTGATTCTGGTCCCATGAACATCTTGGTTGTTATGGAAGCTTCCAAGAAAGAAAATCTGTAGCTTCTTGGAAGCTACATGGTTGGTTTTTCACCTTGACACTAGGATGCTTATGTGTCAAGCACACAGCACAAGTCTATTGGTGATGTGGCTGGGTCAGGCCACTTCACAAAAATGTGCTTTTGAGTTCTAGGACTGGACAGACAGCTATAAAAGGACTTATCTTGTATGCTGATCAGTCAACCTTTGCTTGATGCTCCCTTGCGCATTGATGACCTGAGATCTTTTCGAGATGTAATGCTAAGGCATTAGTACTTTTGAAGGTGAAGTGTATGCCTGATTAAGTTCAGGGTGAATGACAAACTTCAACAAAGGAAGAAGGTGCAAGAACCTTTCATAGCTTTTTCGGTTTTGTGGCTTCTCTGCCAGGATGGTTAGCTCAGTAGCTAACACTTTGGAGTGAGGATGCCATGGACAGGGAGTTGCTGCCATTTGATAGGGAAGACATCGATGGTGGCGAGGTTGCTGTCACGCTTCTCGCGGTGGGTACAGGCCTCACAAGGTGAGAGAGAGGAGTGAGCTGGGTCCGCCTCACTCACATGGCTCCAGAGCCCCTTCTCCATTAGCACCATCTTCATTTTTTTGTCCAGCTGAAGAAGTAGTTGCCTTCAAACTTGGTGATGTGGACGCCAGCCAGCAGAGAAGCAGATGTTGCCATGGTAGTGAAATGTTCAGCCCACAAACACAATAGGGTGCAAGGACCAACTGTTTGTGAGACGGAGTTACAGGTTGCACAGAAAGAAATTACGGAAGCTAATGTAGCTTTGCGGAGAGTGGAAATGTCTGAATAGACTCTTGAGTGAAAAAATAAATCATCACAGCTTTCTAACAAGCCCTTATATGCCTAATGTTTACAAGGGACCTTTGATGAACAACTTTTCAAAGTTGACCCTCTAGCAGAGTCCTAGCCTAACGGGGTGAGCAGAAGTCACATTGTCATGCATGAGAATTAAATCTCCCATGACATGCACGACCAGTAATTGCAGACTGCTCCATCCTTGAAAGTGCGCTGGTCCTTACTTGAACCTGACCCATGATTTCCAAACTTTGGAAATCCATATCTCACCCAAACGGACTCCGAATTGAGTTGCGTGAAGTGCGTTGGAACCTGTGAAGTATCCTCTATGCAGTTGTGATGTGAAATGAATTCTTATCAAGCAATCAATTTTTGTCATTTTCTGACACCCTCATGTCCATCACACACAGTGTCTCATATTCACCAAAAAGGAAGGAAAGCAAATAGGAAGGCCAGGCACACCAGACACCACATTTTCTTTACTCTTGAAATTCCTGAATTTTTCATGGAAGCACACTCACCACTCGTCTCATCTTGATGAAGTTTCCTATTCCTCATTTCAACACCCTGATTTTCACACAGTTGAGTTTCTATAATTGAACATCATCAGCCCTTCAAAATGATGGACCTGATGGAATATAGTAAGCACTCAAAAGAAAACAAACATAACAGGAGACCAACAACGAATAGCCACTTGGCCACACTGGTAGATGTGAGGGTACAAGAAAATGAAAAAATGGGTTGCTGCATGAGCGTAACATAGCACTGCAATTTCATAGAGGGTGTTTCATAGTTTGTGAAACTATTTACAGAACTCAACTGGGAGTTTATTTGAGTGAGATGTGATAATCCAAATTTTGGAGATCATGAGCCTGGTTCAGTTCATGACACCAAAAATGAACATGGCTAGGATTCTTGGCCAGGGAGAATGAGAGCATAATTCAAGACAACAAGGCGGCTGGAGGACCTTTAGGAAACTCCATTAAATGAATTTTTTAGTATTTTTTTCCTGTACATGTTTTGGAGGAGGATGTTCCCTTGCATGTGAATGTAACTGCCACTCGTCCTGCTAGCCTTGAACTGTGTTAGAGGTGTCTCTTTGTTAGACGGTAACTTCGTGCTCCCTCGGCCAGATTTTGCACATAAAGGCTTGTTGGAATGAAAGTGTATTTGATCACTCAGAATGTGTTTTGCATTCTCTACAATTGTTCATACACTTCTGCAGTTTCTGTCTTTGCAACAAGAAACTCTGTCTCACAAAACGTTGGTCCTGACTAGTGGCTCTTGGTGACCCTGATCATCTCCCTGAGGGTTTCCCCAGATTTCATCAGTGAAGCCAGATCTAGAAATTCATTTCCTCATTCTTGAGGAATCATTTGCACCCTTCTGTGTGAGAAAGCCGTCTGTGGTCTGAACTTTACATCAACATAATGACATCCGCTTCTATGGTGGCCGGTATCAACATCGCCGAGCTCAAAGTATGAACTTCTTCAGCTGGAGCAACAACACAAAGATGGTGCTGATGGAGAAGGGTCTTTGGAGCTTGGTGAGAATTGTGACCAAACCCTTAGAAACATCAACCTCTTCCTTGCAAAATGAAAGCAACTTCCTAACTGTGGTATCTTCACTTTGAAGGAGGTTTGGGGAAATCTTTAGTCCAATTTTCCTTGCATGATAACCCTCATGAACATGCAGCTGTGATGGAGATTTTACAATGTGAAAATGGTAGAATTTTTTTCCACGATTGACTACATCAATGGGGTGAGCTCTCATTCGACCAGCTTTCTGTGATTGAGGATCATTTCAAGGAACGTATGTTTATGCTAGCCATCCTGTATTCCTTCCTAGGAGCTACACTCTTCTGATTGTTTCCCTGGACCAGTATGGCAACAAGTTCCTACTCAGTGATGTGGAGGAGAGTGTGTTTTTGTAGGAGGAGCAACACAATGGAGAAATTCAGACGTAGGAGCGGGATTTGCGTCACTTTCATCATCAACTCTGGTCATGAGGGTGGGGCTGCACCAACCAGGGGAAGTGGAGGAGGGGGCAAGAAGAAAGGGGAGTTTCAGTACCGCAAGAACCCATTGGTTTTTAAATTGCTGGAAGACAAAGGAGGACAGTGCACCTGGAGTGGTATCAGGAAAGAAGTATGACGCTTCTACGAACACAGAACATAGGGAGAGTGGATTAGCGACCACCATCTGACTCCCGCACATCTCCAAAATGAACTCCTTGCTTTGGATCATTGAGTTGGGAGCCACGCAGTACATGACATGTTGCCGGGAGGATTCGTCAACTACACAGCTATTGATTCGTTGTAGGGTGTACATGGAGGTCAATCATGTGTGAATTGTAGTTGGGATGGGGGGAGTGATTGTAGTTTTTGCTTCTGTTGAGGGCAAGCACATGAAACGACGTATGTAAGGGGTGCACAATCTTCCGTGGTTGGCAGCATACCTCATCTCTGTTTCTTCTCCAATGTCCAAAGGCAAGCAAGTTCACTTTGAGAATAGTGGCTGGCCATCTCTGCTCGCCCATGCCGTTTTCTTGCAAAAGCAAATGAGGACAGAGAATACCATCTCTATGTGCCATTGGAGAAGGAAATGGATGTATCTGGGGTAGGGGGGAGGGAGGGATTGTATTAGGTTTTCATGTTAAAGAAATGTGTTGTCAAGAAACACGTCACTTCTAAATCATCCTCAGTTTTGGCAAGTGCCAAAATCGAGACAATGTGTGAATGTTCTGACATCAACCTCACTGATGTCCGCTCGTGACCTTCAAAAAAATTGTGAAGACTGCAAGCTGAAATTGTTGAGGAAAACATAAAAAAAATTACTGATTTCTTCCTCAATGTTGGTGAGTGCCAAAATTGAGGATAAAGTTGGCAGCACACTTCCAAAGGGGCCATTTGGCTGATACACTCGACCCCCTTTGTATTGTTTTTACATGATTACTCACAACATCAATTGCAGGCTATGATGATGTTGACTGTGCTTCTCTGGAGTGCACCTTTGGAAGTGGATTTTGTCAAGGTAACTGGGAAAATATTCATGAAGTCATTCTTCTTCGCCAATGGGATGAGTTATTAATCAGCATATTCTCCAGAATTCTTGAACATAACTTGCAATTTGTCTCCTTTGATTTTTACTGAACGATAAGAACCTTCTCAAGAGATCCTTGCAAGTGTCCTGGTTGTTTGTGAAGATTGTACCGCTTCATGGACATTCTACGGAGATCAATCTCTGCTGTGACTGATTTTTGCATCTAGAGATACCACAGTGTCCTACTTTATTTCTTTAA
>SZWC01005514.1:111629-122892 GCA_023375785.1 Penium margaritaceum
TCTCACTTATTTCATTGTAACCACCTCATAACATGGGTTCCTGGAACAGCTACATTTAAACCGCGTGGCCCTTGACAAGTGACACATGTTGGTAAGGGGTACACCTCTAGTGTTATCAATAGCTTACTCTCCTTTCATTGTATGTGGAGGATATTCATTCCCTCCATAATCAACCACAAACTGTCTTTTATTTTTTTCTCTTTTTCACATTTGCAGTATGAACACCTTGTCTCCTCTTTACAAATACTGAATTCACCATGGCTTGGACTTTCGTCTTCACCTGTTCTTCTTCACTCACATCACTCCGTTCCTTTGATTGTGATTCCAAGCTCTTCTCACTTTCTCTTGCATACGACTTTCATCTAATTCCAAAGAATACCATATCTACTTCTTTGTGCTTTTGATTTCCACTTATACTGCCTAGATTTGGCTTCCTTTTTTCATCACTTCCATACCTTTTGGATGCTTCTACCCCCATGCTCCACAGATGGCCTCCACATTTTGACATGGTCATGCTCTTCCCTTTCGGCTCATTTTCTTCTTGTGGCTGTGACAAGAATCACATTCCTCATTCTATTTGGGCTCGTATTAAAACATTTCACTGCTGGAACTAGCATCAAATTGGCCTTCATCAAGATTGTGCTATACGTCATGTGCACCATCCATTTCCTGTGTGGGCCTTACCTTACCTGACGCCTCGGGTCCAAGGACTCGTGAGTTCTGCCAAAAGCCACACGGCAACCTTCTTAAACCCAGTAATCTCTGGTTCAGCTACCGTTCCCACAGCCATAGCCCCCCAATATTACGGCTCATCAGTGCTTCCCTCACAGAAACTGCTACTTTTCACTGTACTACTTCAGAAATTTTCACATTCTCAACAACATCTTGTAGTGCAGCTTCTTCAGCAGATTTTTCCTCACCTTTTCAAGTTTCCTGTAATTCTCTGTCTTTTCCACGTTTTTGAAATTACTAGTTTACATCCCGCAAAATACTGGCCAAAAATTGAATTCTGTTTTCAATATTGGCTTAAGGTATTCTGTTCAGGGTCAGGAAGATCTCAAGAATTTGGAGGTATGTATGGAATGTTCCTGAATATCCCAGTAAATTATTCTGTGTACTGCACCTTGGGAGCAACCCCAGGATTTCTCACAGCTTGAACCCCAAACTGAGACATTTTAACAGAATCACACAAACTCCTTCATTTCCTTTTCTTGTCTTCTGAATCACCTTCTTTGGTATGCTGGTGCAGGAATTTTCACCCTGGATTCCTTTCGTTAAATGGCCAACTTGGGGCCACCCCAAATTTGAACNAGTCCAGGAATTACAAACTGGGGCTCTCATGGGCATGAAAACCCCATATTGTAATGTCTCCTTGGAGATATGACACTGGGGCTAAAAGGGGCCGCATGATTTCTTTGCTTCTTTACTTCTAAACTTCATCTCAGGCCTTGCGGAGACCTAACATCAACATGCCCAGGCCAGAGTCGTCTATGGTCTAGGATCGTCTCCCTGGTCTGGATTGTAAATGGCCCCAAATGGAGAAAGACAGGAGATTGAATTTGGTGTGTGTTTATGGCAAGAGGGACCACTTTCTGCTGCGTGAATCCAGTTCCTCAACAGGAACTACCAGGGAGGGCCTTATTCCCCCACCCCTCATCCCCCCCTCTAGCTTCTGGGGACAATGTGGTTGAGACCAGACCTGGTTCTGTTGTGACTCAGGGTCCTTGAATAACAGAAATGTATCCAGACACCATGGGGTTCCTGAAACAATGAAGCAGGGGCTCTAGCATCTTTTGTGAGAGGTGATATAACCATGGCACTGTTGCACAAGTTTTGGACTAAAATCCAAGATCTTTAATTTCAATAAGTTATCTTGTTTCTTCTAAGTCTCTGGTGCATTTTGCTGTTCATTTGCTTTCATATCATGGAAAATGAACACTACAACTGCTCAAGCACAACATTTCACATGATTCATAAACTTTCAGGTTGGAAAGAAAAAGAATGAATCTATTTCATGCACGAAATGCTTCTTTTTGTCTTATATGTACAATGACAATTCAGCTGGCTGGCCTATTTCATGCCTTTTGTATCACTAGTGTACTGGTGAAGTCAGAACATTGCACAGCTACCATGTCCGATGACTACAAGTCCCCACCTTTCCTTGGGGGTTCTGGGAATCCGTGGCACATCATTAAGAACCTACATTGATTGTAGCCTAACCCATCTTCAACAAAAATGCATGCTGTCTCATTGATAACCTTCTTTGCATTTCTCTAGTGCTCTGGTATAGTGGNAGTTCTCAAGCATAGGGCCTGTCTTTTCCAACCTTTCCCTGAGCCCATAAAAACGACAAGCATACCAGACGGATTCAGCACTCCACTTCTTGATCAGAAACACTGGTTGACTTACCCATCATCTTTCCAGTCTCAATCTGGTGCAATGGTGGAGTGTGCACCTTCCTTACTTGCTGTGACTGGAAGCTGAAAACAGCCACCATTGTCCGGGGTCGTGTCCAATGTCCAATGTCCGTACTTGCTGTGAATGGAAGCTGAAAACATGACCCGGGGGTTGTGTCCATTGTTCCAATTTACGCGGGAGACCCTTCATGAAAGCCTTTTTCTGGGTTGACCATTATGCTTCCATTTGGTGATGTTTCTTCTTTTTATTCCCCATTTCTCCCCGTAGCAACATCTATTTTGAATCCTTGGATATACAACACCTTTTCTGTGCTCTTATTTGACAGTTTTTCTTCTGACAATGTCATGATATCCAAGGGGTTGTCATGTAAATCTTCATGAGGATTGAACTGGAGGGGGATGCTGATCTGGATGAATCAATTCCGGTTGCCTTGAGCCTTGTCTCTCTCAAGAGAAATTTGTACAGGCTTTAATGGCCTGGTTCTGAGGCCATGGGGTCCGCCATACCTGCAAAGATCCCAGTTCTGTCCTCCGCTTCTACCTCTTGGGCCCCTATTGTTGGGATAGCTATAACTAGTGTGATTAAGCACTCCTTTTTTTCTTGGAATCATTGTGTCTCTTTGGGAAGAGGCCTCAAGGCCCTTCCTCACCCTGATGCACCTAAAGCTGCCTCAGCAAGAAATGTGTGTGGAGCTTCTGGATGATACAACACTGATGCATTTAAGTCTTTAATGAATGGCTTCCAACATGATACAACACTGGGGGAGTGTGAATATTCACGCACACGTTAGGCCGTGGTATGTTTGAGTGGGTGACTTGTGAGCTTCAAGATAATATTTTTACTCGTTTGCTGCCTGCTTAGCTTTGTTTTGAACCCTTCAATATGATTCCTCACCCAAGAAGATGATTCATGTGTTATGAGATTGGGGGAGCCATTTTGGCTTTCTACCCTTGTGAACAGAAACCTTCCTACCTTTTCATGTCCTGTGGTATTTGTTCAACCCTCGGATTGTGATCTGTGCCTTGCAACGACTGATTTGAGCTGATTCCTGGGTTCAGTGAACACTTGGCTTAGGTTCACCTATCCTACATGGCCCCTTTTCCTCTATGCACTTCTCTAGAGAATTCTACGTTCTGTGGAACACCAGTGCAATTTTTTTAGTGTAATGGCGTGAAAAGTATCTGGATCAGTGGTCCAATGATGTACCACCTAAAGTGCTACTTATGGTGCCTTCTGATGGCCCTCTTTTCAGTGCATAATTCACATAGCTCTTATGTAATATGGTCAACATGCAACTTAACACATTGGCATGGAGGTGCACGTTAACATAGTAGTGTGCTAGTGTTTGGCCCAGGAACACTATGCATTATTGTGACCTACTTGTGAGCCAGGGCATGTACTAAGCGGTGTTTCTCATAAATCCATAGGTCCCCTTCCTTAGCAGATTTTTTTATCCCTTCTATTTTTTCCCTCCTATAAAATAACACTTTCTTCCTATCCAGGGTGGCAGTGCTCATGTGCACAATCCCTTCAAGACTTTGACATTATGGTTTCCCCCTTGCATCCATTTTTTTCTTCCATTTCTACCATTAAGAACATCGTGGTTGACCCACTCCCCCTGCAGGCTGCAGAGATTTATGTAGCCTGAGGGATGTTTGCTGCTTGTGATGCTTTTTCTTTATCTCCTGATGCTTCAATTCAGCTAATGAGGTGGCATTATAGATTTACTCAGGGCTGTTTTGACTCTCGCTGGTAGTCTCCTTGTCATGGAGCTACAATAGAAATGTGCAAAGTAGAGGAACTTGCTGATCCCATGGATCGCTCTTTCTTGGCTTCCTTTTGTTACTCGGCTCTAGTGCACCCACAAGAGGTGCAATGGTCCTGACTTGGTTCAACAATTCAATGGTCCCTGCACAATGTTGTGTGATTTCACGCATTCCTTGGCTTACTTTGGTACCGTTTTCCCTGTTTTTTGCACTGGACTCAAAAACTGTTTGGAAGATGGCTTTGGGGTCAAGATCTTGTTCCCCTCTCATGTTCAGTGATCCGGTGCCATTCAATTCCTTACCTCATTCAGACTTTGGAAATATGATGCTCAGGTTCGGGGGGAGCTTTCAATTTTGATACCCGAGCCTGCACCATCTTTGTTTTTTCTAATCTTTCTGGCCTCTCTGTGACTTTGTGTGCTGTGGGAGGGTCACCAGTCCCTGCGGTAACCATAGTGTTTGATCTTCGTCATTCATTCATCTCACACACTGTCATCTTAAAAATCATTGCATTCATGTCTTACTTTGAGCGTCTCCAAAAATATTGAAGAGAGGCATCTTTTGGGAATCTTCTCTGTCTCACTCTATCATTCCTTGATTTATATGTTGCTGCTTTGCTAGCTATCTTTGTCATTCCCCACATGGGGCACACCAAGGCTAGAGATATCCTCTTCCAGAGGATCCTCTACATCCAGGATCCCCTTTCTGATAGGTCACTTTGCTCTCATGTGCTAGAAATGGCTGATGGAACATTTAAGCACTAGCTTTCTGGTACGCATGTGAGTCTATCCCACCTAGTTTCAGAATGATATGACGCTCGGTATGAGAAGGAGCAGAATCAGGCAGAAGCATCAGGAAGTGCAGAAGCTCTTTAACGCGATGAAAGCAAGGATATGAAGAAGAGAGAAAAAAACTACTTGGAAAAGGAGCAAGAACAGGTATGAAAGAAAACGGTGAAGTGTCTGAGTGGAGAGGAGATTATGGGCACGCTGAGAGAACGTGTAGACAAGAGGAAGCACCTTGATACTTTGAGCAGATTTTTTCAAGGAAGCAAGACCAATGGAGCTAATGGATGCAAGGGGCTTTACGAGAGATTGGATGGAAAAGAGTGAGTGAGAAAGGAAAGTCAGAGTGGAAACACAACAGCAAGGGCCGCAGAGCCAGAAGCAATTATTCTGGTTTGTAACTGGAAGGGAATGAACATCCTCTGCATGTACAGCAGTGTAAGAAAACAATAGCAGAACAACGGCTTCTTCCTAGTAGCCAGACGCGGGTGACACTTGTCACTTCATTAGGGGATGAATTTACTTGTCGTTCATATGGTCAGAGTGCCAAAGAGGTCTTGTCAAGGTGGCTCAGACCAGGACCTGAACCTTTCTTGAAAAAAGAGCACAGGAGACAGCTCTTGTTGGAGTCCTATTTCTAATGGGCCCCCTAAGTCCAATAAGAGTTCGGGGCAGTATTCCTCCCAGTTGTTAGGAAGATTTCTTCCAGAGTGATTAAAGAGGCCCATCCACATTCCTCCATGGTCAGAGGGGTGCACAACAAGAAGCGGATGCAGGTCCTGCCTTATAAGAGGCCTGAGCTAGGGTTTAGCTCCTTTACTTTTGCTTTCTTGTTTATCCTCCAGTGAAGCATTCGAATGACGCTTGCATCGATAACTAGGATATCCCAGGAGCGCATCTGTGATTTCAAAACTGCAGGTGAGTAGTGGATAGAGGTATTTGTAGATATCATCTTTCGACTCTTGAATGTTTTTGTCTCTCCTTAGCCATCCTCTGGCAGCATTTTCTAGAGGGGTTACTGCACCAGGTACTTGACAAGGCTTCTTTTCAGGATAAACCTGTATTTGTTTTTCTTCCTCCTCCTCCCATACCCTTTCCCGCTTAATTCAAAGCATTTCCTTAGTAAGTTTGGGGTAGTGGAGGTTGTCTTGGCAAGTGGGAGCGATCCAGCGTCACTTCCACGCCTCCCGTTGAATACTGAACCACAGGTCTGGACCACAGTTTTCTTCTTCCAGTAAGAGATGGAAGGATGTATGAATGAGGTTGTGAAGATGACCCCAGACAATCAGGAACATTGCATGAAATAGGTGTGGAGGCTGACGTGGAGTTTGTTGATGTTCCTAAATGCCAAGAATAAAGTCTGAGATCCCATATTCGCTCATGAAGATGATGCTGGTAACAGTCAGAATTGTCTGTGACCAGCTGTAAACTTTGTGACCTTCTTCATCAAGAATATGGAAGCCTGCCTATGCATTGGTCATGACTGCAAGGGAGAGGTAGAGAGGAAATATGAAGAGTAGTGGATATGCTGGTGCGATGCAGATGGACGGAGCTACCACTACGCCATGCACAGAGGGTGCTCTTCCACTGCTGGTCCTCTGTTTCCAAGAGAAATGGTGGTACTTAAGCAATTCTCAAGAGCTGGGCCGGAGGAGTGACGTCTTGTTCTTTCCATCAGCTCAAGCACACTAAGCAAGGAGACCGAAGCTTTCCGATGGCCCAGCACCAAGTTCTTTGCTAATTTGGCCTTTTTCACCAGAAGATGAGGAGTATAGAGGGTGATGAGGATGGTATCTTATGACAGCACTTTTGGTGAGAATGATGATCTGGGCACAGGGGCAAACCACATGTGCAAGATGATAATGGTGACAGCTTGGGCAGGTTACTGTGAAGCGGGAAGTAACAGGTGCAGGTCCACATGCCAGGCTGAGATGAGTGAGGATTGAGGAATGCTAACTGAAAGGGTGCAGGGGTAGACCAAGTTTGTAAGATAATGGGGATGGGTAAAGGTGCGACAAGTGGAAGGCAAGAGCCAACGTGCTGTGTGAAATATTTTGCTAGCGCAGGTGCAGGTTCCTGCGAGATTGGCAGCTTACACATGCAGGTCGTGGTGCTGGCTTCAGATGGGGATTGAAGGAAGGCTGATTCATTGATATCTTTCATGATATCTGGGCACATTGGCAATACCAAATGAGCTGATGAAGGAGAAAGGTTGACTGCAGGTCACCGGAAGATTGGCGGTTAACCCGGTGGGTCCTCATGCCNTTTCACCAGAAGATGAGGAGTATAGAGGGTGATGAGGATGGTATCTTATGACAGCACTTTTGGTGAGAATGATGATCTGGGCACAGGGGCAAACCACATGTGCAAGATGATAATGGTGACAGCTTGGGCAGGTTACTGTGAAGCGGGAAGTAACAGGTGCAGGTCCACATGCCAGGCTGAGATGAGTGAGGATTGAGGAATGCTAACTGAAAGGGTGCAGGGGTAGACCAAGTTTGTAAGATAATGGGGATGGGTAAAGGTGCGACAAGTGGAAGGCAAGAGCCAACGTGCTGTGTGAAATATGTTGCTAGCGCAGGTGCAGGTTACACATGCAGGTCGTGGTGCTGGCTTCAGATGGGGATTGAAGGAAGGCTGATTCATTGATATCTTTCATGATATCTGGGCACATTGGCAATACCACATGAGCTGATGAAGGAGAAAGGTTGACTGCAGGTCACCGGAAGATTGGCGGTTAACCCGGTGGGTCCTCATGCCGAGCAGTGGGGCGGATAGCGGATAGGGGAGGATTGATGATGAAAAGCTGCACTGGGTGGAGGGGCAAAACAATGTGCGCTAATGGATGATGATGATTTATCATTGCTGAAGATGATAAAGATGATTGTAAAGTTGCTGATGGAGATGAGAAATAATGAAGAGGGTGATGCGGCTGCTGAAGAGGAGGATGGGAAAGATGATAAAGGAGAATGCTGGAAAAAAAGGTGATAATGCAGATTGAGCAGATGAACCTGATGAGGCGGACAAAGAGGAGGAGACTGCTGCAGAAATCACATGGAGTACAGGCACTCCAAGGAGAAATGGTGGCGTAAGAGGAAGAATTGGGAAGATGATGCAGTGAGGAGGCAAAGGAGGGTTTGCGGAAGATGCTGATGCAGAAAAGGCAGATTGGAGTAGATGCAGGAGCTCAAGGAGGAGGAGGAAGGGGAGGCACTTTGCAAGGTGGAGGCGGCAACAGACAAGTGACCTTGCCATGAGGTCACAACGAAGGGTGGGAGCAATAGATGAAAAGAGGGCAGTACAAGGTCTGCAGGATACAGGGTTAGATGAAAGCAATGCAGGCAGGTAACAAAAGCAGAGATCTGAGATGAAAGAGCAGTGAGAAACTTCAACAAAATTGGCAGCATAGTGCGGCTTAAATGCTGCTTTCAGCTGTTGGCGTCGGATGAGATTGGAAGTTTGTGCGGGCGTTCTTTTGGACTCAGGGCTCAGTCATTGCAGAGGAAACAGAAGCTTTTGAGAAGTGAGGCAAGACTATGCTGCTGATATCAACTGTGGATTAAGCTGAAGGAGATTTGGATGAGCAAACAGAAAAGCTGAAGACAAGACTGGAGGCAACAAACCACCACATAGAGTCCAATGGGCGCAGGGAGGAACGTCGTCTCTCAGTCATTTTTGCAGCTGTGAGAGTACAGATGGAGGCAGCAGAGGTGACATGGAGGGTGGTAGTGGTGGTAGGAGGTGCGGGAGGAGATGTTGTCAATGGGAGGCAGTGATGGCGGTGAGGATGTGATCACTTGGTTAGGAGGAACAAAGGAAAGTTGCCTGAAGCTCTGAAACCACGTCAAACGAAGGCAGAAGCAGCAGGAAGTGTGGAAGCACTGAAACGTGACAACAGAAAAGAGATTAGGACAAGAGAAAATAGTTGGTCAAAAAAGGATACAGAACAGGCACAAAAGAAAACAGTGAAGGGTCTGAGTGGAGAGTAGATGGTGGGAACGCTGAGAGAATGTGTAGACAGGAGGAAGAGCCTTGATAAGCTCAGCAGAGTTGAGGGAGGGAGCAAGAGCAACGGGGCACGAGGATGCAAAAGGCTTGAAGACTGATAGGATGGCAAAGAGTGAGTGAGCAAAGAAAGGCAGATATGAGACACAGCCGGGAGGGCTGTGGAACCAAAGGGAAAAAGGATTGAAGTACTATTCTGGGCTTCAACTTGAAGGGAATAAACATCTTCCATATCTATGGAAGAACAGGACAAAGCAGAAGAGCAACAGTTTCTTTCCGCTAGCCAGACACGAGTGACACTGGTCACGTTTTGGGGGAAATCTTTACTTGTCAGCCATGATGAATTTTCCATGTTGAAGTCGATCCCAAGTTGGCAGTCAANAAGAAAACAGTGAAGGGTCTGAGTGGAGAGTAGATGGTGGGAACGCTGAGAGAATGTGTAGACAGGAGGAAGAGCCTTGATAAGCTCAGCAGAGTTGAGGGAGGGAGCAAGAGCAACGGGGCACGAGGATGCAAAAGGCTTGAAGACTGATAGGATGTCAAAGAGTGAGTGAGAAAATAAAGGCAGATATGAGACACAGCCGGGAGGGCTGTGGAACCAAAGGGAAAAAGGATAAGAGTACTATTCTGGGCTTTAACTTGAAGGGAATGAACATCCTCCATATCTATGGCAGAACAGGACAAAGCAGAAGAGCAGCAGTTTCTTTCCGCTAGCCAGACACGAGTGACACGGGTCACGTTTTGGGGGAAATCTTTACTTGTCAGCCATGATGAATTTTCCATGTCGAAGTCGACCCCAAGTTGGCAGTCAACAGTCGGACATCGCCATGTTGGCAAAAGTCGGTCAAAGTCGATTTTGCATAAGCACCCAAACATGCCAGAATGTGCACCTAGTCACTCTCAACATGTCACTTTGCAGGTGTTTTTCAACTTACATGTTGCATCAGATACTAACTACAATACACTTATTCAATTGTGTTTCAATGCCTAGACCATTCCACCTTGCATTTCTACACATTCTGTTTCTACATCCTGCCTTGGATGAACCACCCATGGCAGAAGTACACAGAATTCATTCTATCTACTCTCATACATTCCAAGCATCCATTACATGCTATGGCTATATTCTCATTCTTGGAAATCACTGGACAAATCTGGAGAGTCCTTGAATGCAAGGCAATAAAACTAGACATCGAGAAGAATAAGATTGCACTGGAACTTTCACGATACAAACACATCCTCAGGTCTTGCGTGCTCTCTTGCCATCCTTGGCAGCAGCAGCCTTGCTAGCACTGGCCTTGGCAGCCGCAGCCTTTGCAGCAACAGCCTTAGCTGTTGCAGCTGTCTTCAGAGCAGCTGCCCTAGCAGCGGCTGCCTTGGATGAACCAGCCATGACAGATGTGTCAGACTACCCAATTGCCTTGGCAGAAGCAGGACGAGCTACAGATGCTGCTGCTGCTGTTGTAGATGGACTTGACACAGTTGAAGTCCCACCACCTACACCAGCAGCTGCTGCACTTCCAGTGTCTCCCCTAGGAGTTGCTGCAGCTTGCTCCAACTCCAAAAGCAACCTCCACATCCTTCTGCTTCCGCACACCAAGCTGTAGAATCCTTCCAACTTCCTTCTCAGCTGTGAGATCCTCCTCCTCAACCTCCTCTACTTCCTTTGCCCCTTCACTCTCATCATCATCCCCCTCCATTTCCTCCTCAACATGATATTCAGAATCCTCCTCTTCTTCTGATGCCGCCACTCCTGCACCAGCAGCTTCAGCACCCTCACCACCTGCATCCGCTCCACCAACAGCACCAGCATCTCCTGCTCCAGCTTCAGCACCCTCGCCACTAGCACCTATTTCTTCCAACCAGACCTCATTGTCATCACCGGCATCGGCAATGAGGGGGTCCCACACCCAGTCCTCTCCGTCTTCTTCGTCTGCGTCACAAATCTCTCCATCTGCTTCACTCCCACTCTCAGCTTTGTCGTCCTCTGTTGCTTTTAAGATGTTGGCAGCAAGGCTGCGTGCCTTCTTATTGCCGTACAATTTGTTAAGACGGACGTTGACCTGCACCAGCAGCTCCAGTGTGCTGACCTTCAGCCTGTTGTGTCGTGCTGTCTGCACCAGATCCTGCTTTGAGAACACGCGTTTGTTTTCCAAGGAACTGCATGGTTGTGCGAGCATTCTCATGGAGAATGCACGGAGAACAGGGAGACTTATCATGAACCTAGCATGCCAGCGGAAAGCTGGCATGTTGCCAGCCACCACCTGCTGCACTGCTGCCTTTGCCTTC
>SZWC01005514.1:139127-150048 GCA_023375785.1 Penium margaritaceum
CCCCCCCCCCCCCGCCCTTGTCCATAGCACCGATGGCACCAAGGCGGCATCGAGGGAGTGCCTCCTCCCCTCCCTCCCCTCGTATCCATAGCACAGACGGTGCCAAGGGGAGGTGAGGGGAGATCCCTCCACTCCTCCCCCCCCTCCCCCCTGCCCCCAATGGCGTCATCTACGCCATAGAAGCTGGGAGGGGAGCTGCCTCCTGCCGCCAGATCATGATAGTAGGAGAAAGCAAGGGGAGAAAGCAGTGCCTCCCTCCTTCCGCGTCTTTCAGAGTAGATGCCCCTCCCAGACGCCTAACATGAGATGAAACAAGTTTTTGGATAGGTAACAATGTGCGCAGTGGCTAATTTGGGATCAAATTCTGGAATGCTACTTTTTCTCTAGGCCTGAAGGCTGGCCCACAGCAACAGAGATAACATTCTTGACTGAACCCGGTTTTAAGCGTCGGAAAAAAACAGCATGGAGCTCCGTCTGAGCTCTAAAGTATTTGGAGAAGTTCTGAATTTTCATCCTAGAATACTTTCCTGGTCATGAAAAAACGGCAAGACTGATAACTTCCTAATGCACCAATAAAAGCTGGTTGAAAGAATCCAAGAACCAAGCAAAGAAAAGTTTTGTTCATTTTATCATGATTCCTCAGGTTGAGGAATTTGATGTTAATTGTTCTATTTTTTTTTAAAGGTGACAAATTACATGGTTGAATCCAAGCATGTGGTCAAAGTCATCATGGATTTTGATACAAAAATCTAAAAGCTTTGGTTGAGCACTTAAAAGTTCAGGATTCATGGTTTTCCTTTTCTTGTTTGTTTTGAAGCACAAAAGGGGAAAACCAAGGACACTCTTTGTCCTGAATGACTCTAGGTACACAAAAAGATGGAATACATCTCAAAGTTTGGGATATCTCCTGAGAAAACCTGGAAGCAGTGATTGTTGAAATGCCATGACATGGTTGACCGCAGGTAGTGTATGCGCTAAACATGTTTTTGGTGCAACAGGCCACTACAGGGTACAAGGGGGTTGCAAAACCACAATGAAGACATGCATGGAGATGAATCACCGATGAAAAAAACTAATCATAATTGCACCAAATGTGTTGCGACCACTCAAAAACTCATCTTCTTACCACACAATGCAAAACACACAGGCTACAGAAAACAAGTGTCAGCTGCACGGTTGCATGGGCATCGGGCACATCATGGACGCCAGTGCCGATGCACTACTAGCAACGGCACACATACTGGTTGAAAATTTGTTCACGATGTAGAATCCACTACATAAATGTAGTGCCAGTTGCACTTCAGTCATGGATGGCGAATACATTCATGATGCTAGTGCCAAATGCACTCCTCATGGTCTAGGAGACATTCCCAAAGCAAATGTTGATTGCCTAATGGGATGTGCGACTTGCACTTGGACTATGACCAACACGGAAAATGCAAACGTATCATTCAATCAAGTGCAAAACACACAATTAACGCGAGTGTTGAATGCATGTTGTCAATTGTGTCAATAAAAGTTTGAAAATTGCCGAGTATGCTTTTTTCATGAACATTGTTTGTACAAATGTCGAAACCTATGGGTTTCACTTTTGGCATGGGTGCCGAATTCACCATGGATGCAAGTGCAGAACACACTACAGAAATGAACTCGTCCGGAAAAAGTCTTCACGTGATTGTCGATGATTAGACACATGTCATAGGTGCAGATTGCATCAATAACATGGTTGTTGATTGTACCATATTACTAAAACTATTTTTTTGGTGGCAAACCACCTAGTGAAATCATACAATCTATGCTTGCATCGATTGTGCTGGAAAGTGCGCTAAAGGCATTGCATGAAGCACGAAAAACATGTCATGTGACATTTGAGAGATGTCTCCATGAACTCAAGGATGGTCATACTGGATAAGGAGAGAATTGACGGGTATGCCTCAAAAGAACCACACATAGGTGTGGTGATAAAAGGCTTACCTGAGTGGCACAACCAAAATGATACGATCTCAGTCTTTGCCAACAGTGAAGACCATTTGAAGCTAAAAAGTGTCCCTCTGCCCACAGTTAGTACAGAAAGATACTAAAAAGGAAAATAGAAGAAGAATCTTAACGGATGAATCGCATCTGTTATGATGGTAATTTTCTCAGACTTGGACCATGCTAAAGGTGAACAAACTCCTCTGTACCCATAGATGCAACATGCTATAAAAGTCCAGTCAGTTGAGCACCATTTCCACAACATGTATGGCTTGCATGACCGTGAGAGGTTAGCGTGTATAACCAAGTCCCAAAGGAAGCCGTGGTTTCAATGGATTGAAGTGCATGATCCATACCATTGTACTTTAGTCATGTGAAATTGAGTACATGGCTTGCATTGAAAACACATACAATATGCACAAGAAAGTTGTCCACTATCTGTTGGTGCATTGATCACAACATCAAACTATGGGTAGGTTTCATGGAAAAATGATCACAATGGTTTTATGACATTCAAAGCCACTGAAGATATTAGTTGATGTTTCAATAAACAATGGCAAGACCATTAAACAAAACAAGTTTCTTAGGGGGTCAGAAACAATAGTCGCACATCCCATTATGCTCGATGTTTGAAAGCAAGCGTGATTGACACCTGAGCACGTGTCATGGCTATGTCATGACATGCTGAATACACTTGCCATACCAGCATGCCAAATTTGATTCAAGACACCTGGCATCACCATACTTCTACACAGTGTGTACTTTAAGAGCCTCATAGTCTTCCCAAAAAGCCATGATATGGTTCGTTACAAGCGCAATGGTTCGTTTAAGTGGATGCATCAGTACTGTCCGAAGTTCGGTGCATCAGCACTCATGGTCGATGAGAACACTGGTCCATGGTTGAACATGTCAAGGATAAGATCCTTGAATTAATTCTCAGTGGCAAAACCATTGACACCCCATCACTCGGTGAGTGATGGATACAAATTGTCGTACCCGACTAGTACCAGCGATAGAGAGTACACGAGTTCTGTTGAATCTAGATTCAAAAGACAAGGACAATCTATATGACCCCTCAAATGATGACCTCTAAGGGGGATTTTGAATACGCAAAAAAGAAGAGAGGGCTCCTTCATGAGTCTTTAAGAATCCAAGACACTGTATTGTGTTTTTTTAAGATTGCAAAAGTCAATTCTAGCATCTGACAAGATCGACACAACGACGACAGTGAACAAACTGTCAAGGTGACACCTTCATTCCGTAACCACTCCATGAGTGAACATTTCATGGAAATCAAAAGAAGAAAATGCTTGAACCAATGTCAGTAGCATGGGTTCATCTTCTGTCCGACCAAAGTTTTAGTAGAAAACGTGTGATGCCCCTTTCACACCATTGCAGTTTTGGGATACTATGATGATCTCATAGTTCTCCAAAAACCAGCCATGACATAGCTGGGATCACATCATGGTCAGGGATTGGCAAAGAAAGTGTATGGACATGGAGACGACTTAAAGAAGATGATTTCTTTATGCTGAAAATTTCTTAGCACTGACATCTTGGTGGTCCGACCAACCATGCAATGAGTTGTCATTTTAAAGAAGTCTCAAACTTATGAGCATCATGACCCGGTACACCAGTCGTGTACTTCAACACTCTTCAAACATCATGTGAATGGATTCCGATCGTGCTGAAGGTATGATGTAGCAACGTATGTGAAACTTCAGTGTGCAAACGAAAGCAAAATAATGATCTTGAAACAAAATAAATCTTTGTCAAAGATCATAGAGGAAACCTCTCTTGGTACCACCACGTTCCTTGAATTGGCACGAGGGGCTCCGACAAATATGAGTTTTATCTAGGGATGAAAATTGCATTTGATTACTGTGTATTCAATCCATGCTTGTTCACCTGGAAGGTTTAAGTGAAGTGACTGAACACCCTTGGTTTTAGGGATGGCTCAATTGATGTACATTTCTGAATGCAAGTACAATATGTTTTGGGATGTTGTTGCGGTGCTCACAATGGTGGCTGTTCTTCAGATTTTTTCAATGACGGATACCCTCTACCCTCTTGGGTAAGGCATACTGAAATACTCTACTAAGAGGAGTTACCAGATGTACACAATAGAAGACTTTGAAGCCAAAGAAATGGTGACGTGGTAAATACAACCCATGTCGTACTCTTGGGATTAGTTTTAGTACGAGATCTTTTTCAAAATGGATGCATGTTTTCCTATCTATGAAAGGAAATCACAAATTCATGAAATCTCTACAACCAAGATAATCCATTGACAGCCTCCAAAATCGAACCCTATGAAGGGATTAAATCAACATAACAATTTTTAGAAACCGGTCATTCCAGGATCACCAGATGTGATTGGGAAGCGTGAAATCATAGACACAAGGAATTGACACCCGAAAGGTGTCCTTCTAACTCGTACCGCATGGATTATGAACATGGTACATCCATACGGTGAAAACCATGCTATCCACACTTCATTTGTGGATGAGATCCACAATTGTTGAAATCGGTTATGTCAGCTAACCTAGTTGAAATTGACATGTTTGCTTCAAGGACGTAAGCGGTAGCCTGTTGTACCCATTTGTGGCAGAATTGAGGGGATGATAGTTTAGGCAAAGATCATCGAGGCCAGAGGCTTGTCGTTTCCGGAGATGGACTTTGAAGGCACTAGTGCATGCCAGATTACCAACAACACATTTTTCAAACATATGTGGAATCTCTGAAAAGGAGAACAAGTGCACTTGGCAACCTTGTCTTAGAGCCTTGCCTCCCAAACCTAAGAAAAAGATAGTATGCAAGATGCATAGGCTAAGTGGACCTCGGTTGAGTTCAACCAACCCATGGGTGCTATAAGAGGTCTGGTAGACTTATGTGTGGTTTTGAACACGTGGTTGCAAACTGAGAGGGCTCATGTCCATGTACTAGATTGTACGTACTAATAATGTTGTGGGGAGGTACCACCTTGGAACAACCCTCCGGAAGAGATCATGTCTGAATGGCATGGAAAATTTTGTGTGAAACTCGACAGTTCTTACGGGGATGCCCGGTTCATTGGTCGTGGGAAGGCTCCTCGCAAAGGGGGAGGAGGTGCCACTAGAATAGCTTTTAGAACAAGTACCGGAACTTGCCAAGTTTCATCCTATGTACCCTCTTCCAAACTGGCAAGACATTGCAGACAATATACACCCCAAGAGGCATGGACCATGCCACTAATGCACAAGTGTGATGTTTCTTTGGTGAAGACTCATCAATACAAGGGGAAAACATACAAGGATTGTATGTTTCTCACCCTTTCAAGAGCCAAGGAATGACACCATCAACACTAGATGTTGTACAAAAATGACTATAATAAAAATGAATCACACTATGTATGAATCATTGTGCGTGAATGTAACAAAAGCGTGTTGTGGATGGCAAGAGTTCACACATGTGATCTTGTATACTCTTCTTTTTGCGTTGTTTTCATTGTGAAGTATACTTTAGTCAAACCTCATTGAGCAAAAAAGAACCAGGATGATTTGAAGAGAAGGTTTAGGAATGTTGCGTACCAACCATTTTATGGCTAAAAATGGTTTCTGACGATAATCGGGTACTTCAGGTACTCAAGACTCATGTTCCAAGGAGCCAATTCTTAGAAAAAAATAGATGGGCCTGTGTCTAGTTTGACTCTAGCCTTGAAGTTATCCCTTGGCCAGATTCAAGGCAAAGAGAGTCTTGCGATGGAAAATCCATTGCATCACTCCTCCTCCACTCAAAAAACTTTGTTTGTGTCCTCTTTCAAGTGTGGCAATGCCACATGGAATGAGTAGGATTAGGTTGCATGTTTTCCACCGTGCCCTATGAGGATCGTGTCCATTCCGTCTCAGCCAAAATGGCTAAGGCGGCCTATCACTCGCTCTCCTTTGATTACAGTTTCCGAGGGCCTACAATATGGTTCCACATCGATTCGTGAAACAATATGGCACTGTTATACTGTTGGTCATGCAAATCATGTGTTTACCATGATGTTTTCTTGTCGTAAGCAAGATTGTTTGCTTGGAAGTGTGGACGCACCATGACCATGCAGTTGAGAAGGTTCCTAGCTGGTTTATTTGTGAATGTACTTGTCAACACTGGCCAAAATGACTCCTTCATTACCCACAACTTGAGAAGACAAACGGGCTTGAAATGGAAGTCATTAGACACTGAACGTTTCTTTGGTGAAAACTGTATAGTAATCATGACCTGCACAAGGAAAGGAATATTTTCTATTCAAGGTTACAAATGTATTCTTTCATTGAAGGTGCTTAACTTGCTTTAACCTTTTGATGTGGTGCTAGGAGATCCCTTGATCCACAAAAAGAAGGCTTCAGTGTGGTTTGAGGCAGAATGCTTGATTTTTCAATAGAGATAGAGAAACTTTGTCTTGGCACTGACTACGGAATATTCATTGACCTGACAGGAAGCTTACAAGAACTTGTCTACCATGCATTTCAACGTATATGACAAGGCTACTTGTGTTTCTTGTCCAAATCCCTAGAATTGGAAAGTAAATTGAAAGAAGAAAGTATCCATGTAAATCAGGCATGGTGTGCTAGTCGCAACCGAAGTACACAAGCACCAACCAACTGTAACGGTGACAAGATGGAGGCAGGTGCACACCTTCGAATACATGTGGAAGCATACAATCTGCTTTACGGAGCATGGGAACGCATGTGAAAAAGTGAGAACAAACTCAACTTGTTATTCAAGTGTCAATATACACTATTTCATGTTCATGATGAGACATTCTAGGAAACCCAAGGTTGATGGGCTGTGGATGACTTTCTACAGGCCAATGAGGACAACTCTTGTCTTAGTATCACATCTTTTGTCCTCCCGTGTTTGTAAAAACAAACAATCACATCATTTTATGGAAGAGGTAAATATTCAGCCATTTATGTGAACGATACCAGTCTGTTGCTTGGAGCACCACTAGCATTTGCGACTGCTACCCAAATTGCCCCTTCTTGTGATAACACACCGGGGCACTCTTCCAAAGCACCATGGTTCCCAATGATCCATGATTAACTGATAAATTGTGCTCCAAGGTGCAATTATGGATCATTGGCTCTTCCGTTGATTGAGCCTTGGTCCTTGTGGACGAATTCTCGTCATCTTGGCTTCCTGTGAGCTGTCCAGCCTTTGGCCGGACATAACCTTCTCAAACTTTGATGGATCGGCCCCATTATTGGGCAAATCTTGCACGCTTTTCCTGTGTATTTCAAATCCAAAGTGGAATTGCACACACAAAGATTTCTCAAGATGTCAATGGTGCCGTTGGCAATGTCTTGCTTACACTCCAACAGATTACAACGTTTTTGGTGGATTCCTTGGATGTGTCCCATGACCCACTAGCTAGGCTTCTGCCAGAACAGCACATGGGTCACAAAATTTTATTACAACTGGATGTGAAGCTCCCATATACACCCACCTATTGCATTAGCTTGACAAAAGGATGAGGGGCTGAGTGCCAAATGAAAGAGTACCATGTAAAAGAGTTCATCTTGAGTAGCCTGCCTTGCAATGGGCCCATCATGTTTTGAAAGAAGGGAAGATGGTACTTCACGCATGTGCATAGAAAATGGAGGACTGAAAAAATACATGGTAAAAAGTTGGTTTCCCCTGCCACGTATTGTGGGTCTTTTCGATCAAAACCAATTAGTCGTAGCATTGTTTTCATTGGTACCATAAAACCCACATTGAAAAGATGTGCCCATAATGGCACTCCAAATGCTCATGGGGCATTCTGAATTTAGAGTGTCATTCTTTAGGAAGATGATATCCTGGAAAGTTTGAAGGAGAAGTAAACCGAACGTTTGCGAAGCACTTTGGACAAGTTTTTGTTGTTTTCCGGTCGACATCCTAGTCTTCTCTCAAATAATTGAGGAGAACATCGAACATATGCACAAAGTGGTTCTGTTTTATGCACCCTCATGTTCCCACTATGCCCCTCAAGTTTTCTCCTTGTCGCTGTTGGTGTCTGTTTCGCGTTCACTCACTCTCTCAGTAGCTGACGCTGTTGCTATCGCTGTCGCTATCTCTTTCGCTGTTGCTGTCACTGTCACCGTCTCTGTCACTATCCTTGTCCTAGTTTCCTTCCATGACTATTACCCATGCCGTTGTTGCTACTGTCATTGCTGCCGTCGTCGCTGCTGTCGTCGCTGCCGCTGTCACCTTTGCAGTCACCGTGGCTATCACCGTTGCTGTTACCGTTGCTCTCGCCGTTGCTGTCGCCTTTGCTGTCGCAGCCGCCCTGGCCGCCTTCGCAGTAACTGTGGCCACCTTTGCAACAACTGTGGCCATCATCATCGCCGTCGCCACAGCCTTCGCCATTGCCGTTGCCATTGCTATTGCCGTGGCAGTCGCCGTTTTCGTTGCCATTGCCGTCGCCGTTGTCGTCGCCGTCGCCGTCGCCGTCCTCGTCACCAGTGCAGACACTGTCACTACCCCTGCCAAGTCATGCTGTGCAACATGACAACCAAGTTATGACTGTGCAACATCATGATCACAATCACAATTACACCCACAATTCTGTCACTGCCACTATGACACACAATCAGGCATACATCGGGCGATTGCAAAGTGATGGAAGGCTTCTTGTTCGTGGAGGAGATAGCTCCATAGTACAAGTACGTGCAGAATTCCCACCCTTCCAAAATCCTCTTTTCTTCCCTCTTTCCCTCCCCCTCTCCCTCTCCCCCTCCCTCTCCCCCTCCTTCCCTTCCTCCCTCCATCTCCCTTACCTCCATGGCTTCNGCAGACACTGTCACTACCCCTGCCAAGTCATGCTGTGCAACATGACAACCAAGTTATGACTCTGCAACATCATAATCACAATCACAATTACACCCACAATTCTCTGCCACTGCCACTATGACACACAATCAGGCATACATCGGGCGATTGCAAAGTGATGGAAGGCTTCTTGTTCGTGGAGGAGATAGCTCCATAGTACAAGTACGTGCAGAATTCCCACCCTTCCAAAATCCTCTTTT
Source organism: Penium margaritaceum (assembly GCA_023375785.1). Classification (NCBI taxonomy): domain Eukaryota; kingdom Viridiplantae; phylum Streptophyta; class Zygnematophyceae; order Desmidiales; family Peniaceae; genus Penium; species Penium margaritaceum. The sequence goes on from SZWC01005514.1 coordinate 148,139, forward strand.
CTTCCCTCTTTCCCTCCCCCTCTCCCTCTCCCCCTCCCTCTCCCCCTCCTTCCCTTCCTCCCTCCATCTCCCTTACCTCCATGGCTTCCTCCCAATCCTTACTGTAACCATGGGTGAACAAAAGGAGAAGGATAAGCTGGCATGCTCTTGCTGTCAGAATTTTCAGTTCATTGCAAGGAAGAGTGTGTGAGCAGTCATTTGTTTTGACGCATGCAATGAATTGAATTGCACTTCACTGCACTGCACCGCACCGCAACGCGCCGCACCGTACTTCACTGCACTACACCGCACCCCACTGCACCAAACCGGAACGCACCGAACCGCACCACACCGCACTGCACCGCACAGCACCGTATTGCTCCGCATGACACCGCATTGCACCAAACCGCAATGTGCCGCACCGCACCGCGCTGCACAGCACCGCACAGCACTGCACCCCACATCACCGCACCGCGTTGCACCGCGCCGCACCGCACAGCACCGCGCCGCACCGCATTGCATCACACATCACCGCACTGCCCTGCACTGTACGGCATTGCACTGCACCACATTACAGCGCAGCACACTACACCACACCACACCGCACTGCATCCAAATACCTCCTTACTCTGTGTCCATGTGCGTGTTGAACGACCTGGACGTTGGCTCTTCTTGTGGTGTGGTGACAACCAAAGTTTTTCTTGAGTTCCGTTTTGAGTGTGTTTTCTGCACATTGTTTTGCAAGATTTTGATGCTACCAGCCAAACCATACCGTGGAAATTCAAAGGCCACAAAGCGTGAGCCGATTTCCATTTCTCTGATCCTCTCACCCTCTCACATCCTCTCACCCTCTCACCCTCTCACCCTCTGTGTCTTTGATCCTCTGACCCTCTGACCCTCTAACCCTCTGACCCTCTGACCCTCTGACCCATTTATGCCCAATCACCCCAAATCCACACACTTGATAACTAGTGTACAAGACTGAAACATATGGTGAGGATCCTTTGAAGAAAAAAACCTGGACAGTTGACAATATTTCCCAGAAATGTCTTACTACAATCATGTACAAAGTAACTTCTATGTACATGACTACAAGAATTTCACGGAAGTTTCTTGAGAGTTACAGTCCCTTAAAAAAATGATTGCATGATCAAGAATGCATGCCCCAAATCACTTGAACATTTGTTTTTCTAAATTTGAACCCACTTCTGTACTTTCTAAGAGATGCTGTTATGTTTGTAATACATATACGTGCACATAACTGAACCTCATTATGTAGAAGCGTAGCGTGGACACCATGCAATAGAATGGGTGACCGGATGTTTGAGAGTAACATGGTCAAGCAAGACGTCCGTCCCCCCAGCCCCCCCAAAGTCAAAGTGTATACGGGGGTGTATTCGGATGTGTATCTGGAGGAGGGCCGGATTAGTGTACACGTGTACAAATACACTTGTGTACGTTTTTCAGGGTATGCAAGATACATCCCCCGATACACTCCCCTAATACACTAGAGGTGTCTTGGGAGGGAGGAGGAGGGATTGAGTCGAGGTACCGTGTCTTAGATTGCACTGTGTCGATAGTGATATATGGGCAGTGTCACGATCAACACTCTCGATGTATTGTCATATCATTGGGGCAAAAATACACTTGTGTATTGTCTTGGTTGTCTATCTAATACAATCACAGATACACTCACCCAATACACTTTCCACTTTTGAGGGGGGGGTGGTGGGACTAGTCTCCTCTTCCCCCTCCTCCCCCCCTCCCCGGAAGTCGAAATGTATTAGGGGGGTGTATTGAGAAGTGTATCTGGAGAGGGGCCGTATTTGTACACAAGTGCACAAATACACTTGTGTACGTTTTTCAGGGTATGCAAGATACACCCCCCAATACACTCCCCCAATACACTAGAGATGTCGTGGGGGGGGGGG
>SZWC01005515.1:15261-62761 GCA_023375785.1 Penium margaritaceum
CCCCCCCCCCCCCCCTGTGAGAGCAGAGCCTTGAGATGGGGGCAAAAGAATGCAAGGCGAGGCACGGGAACGCCCGGTGAAACACCCCCCCCCCCCCCCCCCCCCCCCCCCCCCCGGGCAAACCGAGCCTCAATAGGGGCGGGGAAAAAGAGAAGTGGGGAGAGTCCGGGACGCCAAGGGGAACAAGGCGCAGGGTGTACACAAGGGCGGTGGAAATTTCTAGCCCGGGCGAAGCCCCGTCGGCTGGGGAAAGACCACACCCAGCAGCACACCCTGCCCGGACTTGGGGGAGTGGTCAGCTCCCGCTCATCCGGCCCAAATGGTGAGCTGACAGCGACAGCCCACCCAACGGGGTCTGAAGTCAAGAGAGAGGCCGGACAGCTTTTAGATGGAGCAGATTTGCAGTTGCGAGCGATGCGGCTCCTCCCCAAACAGGCCATTGTTGGTGTTTTGCGAGGACCAAGGCGTGGGAGGAGAAGCAAGAAAAGAATGCCCAGGCAAGAAGAGAAAGACGGAGAGGGAGAGGGAGGGCGCAGCGGAGGCAGAGGGGTCGCAGTCCCCGCGTCCGTCCCAGCGCCTCATATGGGGGGATGGGAGAGGGGAACAACCAGCAGCGGCAGGAAGGAGAGCATAGAGAAGAGGATGCAGAGAAGAAGCGAGCAGAAGCAAGGGAGGCAGGGTTAGCGGTCGTAGGCGACGCGCGTCCGTGCCAGCGCCTCATATGGGGTGCACGGAAACGGGAAGCCACGACGACTCCACCGATGACCATCTCCGTCCGCCCCAACGCCTCATATGGGGGGACGGAAGGAGAGGGCCGGGAGTGAGTGCGCAGGAAAAGGTCAGGAAAAGGAGAGGAGGCCCATGCAAGCGCAAAGATGAGCATGGCGGTCGGCGGAGAGAGCTTTGGTGAAGATGTCGACAGTTTGATCAGCAGTGGGGAGGTAGGTCATGACAACCTCGCCTTCAGCAACCGCGTCGCGGACGTAGTGGTACTGCCTTCGAGCGTGCTTGGTGCGATCATGAAGGACTGGGTCTTTAGAGAGAGCGATAGCACCCTCGTTGTCGCAGTGAATAGCCGTAGTTTCGAGTTGGTCAAACCCCAGCTCACTCAAAAGCATGCAAAGCCAGACCGACTCGCTCGTGCATTCACTCTCAGCAATGTACTCAGCTTCGGTAGATGAAAGAGCGACCACGGACTGCTTCTTGCTGCACCAGCTGACAGGTCCACCATTGAGTAGGAAGGCGTACCCAGATGTAGAGCGACTGGTGGTCTGGTCACCAGAGAGATCAGCATCGCAAAAGCCCTAGAGAATGTTGTTGCCAGAGGAGTAGCGAATGGCGAGAGAAGCGGATCCGCGAAGATAGCGAATGCTATGTTTGGTAGCCACGATATGAGTAGCGGTAGGACGTTGACATCCTTGGCTGAGAAGGCCAACAGCAAAGGAGAGATCAGGACAGGTAGCCACAGAGGAGTACATGAGAGATCACACCATGCGTGGGAAAGATCGGGCATCCTCCGGGGAAGCCAAGGGGGTGACTGTCGTGACGGGTTTGGTTAAGCTGTGATCCTTGGAAAGCAGCGTGGACTGAGGGGTAGATGTACCAAGACCAAATTTGTCAGCCACATGTTGAGCATATGTGGCTTGGGCGAGCGTCACCTGGCCATGTGTTATGTCATGGGTGACTTGAATCCCAAGATAGTACTTGAGTGGCCCCCATTTCAGTCATTTCAAAATAGCGAGACAGCTGCTGCTTGAGGGTATCCAGAACAGGAAGAGATGGCTCAAATAGAATGAGGTCGTCACATAGAGAATGACTCCAAGAAGGTTAGAGCCATGGTGAAAGTACACTGAGTGATCTGAGTGAAGACATTGGAGGCCTTGGATCAGGAAGAACTCATGGATCTTCAAGTTTCATTGTCGTGGAGCTTGCTTCAGGCCATACAAGAACTTGTTCAGTTTGCAGACATGATCAAGTTTGTCTAGAGAGATGAATCCCTCAGGCTGAGTCATATACATTGTTTTGTTGAGGTCGCCGTTGAGGAAAGAGCTTTTGACGTCCATCTGATGGAGATGCCACTTGTTGTTGGCAGCCAGGGACAAAATCACTCTGATAGATGAGTACTTGGCCACAGGTGCAAAGGTGTCTTGGTTGTTAACCCCAAGCACTTGGCTATATCCACGTACAACAAGGCAAGCTTTGCAGCAATCGGGTGTGCCTGCACTGGTTCGCTTGGTTTTGAACACCCACTTACAGGTGAAGATGAGGGTGTTGGCTGGTCGAGGAACAAGATCCCATGTATGCTGCTTCTCAAGTTGAGAGAGTTCCTCTTGAGCTGCTTGGTGCCATTGGTCGGCATCCAGACGGTGCATGGCATCTTTGAAGCTGACAGGATCCACCACTTGCGTAAGTAGTGCATTGTCATCAAAGTCATCATTGACTGGGAGCTCGGTGGTTGGCAAGAAACCGAGCTAAAGAAAAGACAAAGGTCTGGTGAGTCGAGCAGACCGGCGCAGTTCTGTCTTGAAGGCAGCTGGTGGGGTGGATGGCACGGTGCTGGGGATGATTGTCTGTGGAGCGGCAGGAGCATCATGATGTTCTTTTGGAACCACAGGAGGAAGTACACCGGCGTGGTCATCCTGTGTAGGGTCAACGGAGAATTTTTGAAGTGTTGGTGGAGTTGTCTGAATATAGACAGTAGGCGTGACTGCCAGTGGTGCTCCATCTCGTGCCCGGTTGAAGAATTTTTCATCGAAGATGGGTTGTCTGCTTTGAATCACACGCTTGGTGTCTGGGTCCCATAGTCGATAAATATCGCGAGTTTCATACCCTAGAAGGATGCAGGCTTTGGATCGTGTATCAAGTTTGGAGCGTTCTTCTGGCCGAACCCAGGCATGTACTGTACAAAAATACGGATATGTCCCAGATGGGGCTTGTTCCCAGTCCATGCTTCATAGGGTGTTGATGCATCTGCAGGCAACTTTGCGGTGGAAAGACGATTTGTGAGATACGCTGCGGTGTGAAGAGCCTCAGCCCAGAAAGCAGATGAGAGTCCAGCAGTGTGAAGCATTGTCCAAACACGTTCAAGTAGTGTTTGGTTCATCCGTTCTACTTTGCCATTCTGTTGTGGGGTATATAGCACTGTGGTTTGCTGTCCAATCCCTCTCTCATTATAGAAGCTTTTGAGGCTATGGTTGACAAACTCGGTGCCGTTGTCAGTGCGGATTCTCTTGACTGTCAGGCTGGTCTCATTCTCAACCTGTCGTATCCAGATATTAATTGCTTCGATGGCGTCAGATTTGAATCAAAGGACCCGGGTCCAGACCATATGCGTGTAGTCATCCAGGATGACAAGGAAATAATGCTTGTTGGAGAGGGAGCCCTCCTTGATGTAGCATAGGTCCATGTGCACGAGTTCCAAGCTCTCGTGGGTTCCATGAGACAGGAGAGTTTGAAAGGAGGCCCGATGTTGCTTGCCTGTGAGACAGCCACCACACATAGGTTTTTCGCCATCTTTCAACAAGCTGGTGGGAAGATCATAGACAATTGAATCTGCAGCCATTTTGGTTAGTGTTGAGTAGCTGACATGTGCCAGACGCTTGTGCCATAGACCTTCCATGGTTGATGGAGAGGTTGTCTTTGCCGATGTGGAGTTGGACATGGAGGCCATGAAAGCCATCTATTGCATCTCTTGGTGTCTTGAAGGTTCGCTGGTATCAAGGATGGTCAGGTTTCCCATTTGAGTGGCAACTGCTGCCAGTTGAGACGTCTGGTCGTACACTTTGCAGTTCTTGTCAGTGTCGAATACCACTTTCAAATATTTGTCGTTGAGCTTGGTGACAGAGAGAAGATTTGCAGCGATACCTGGGACATAGAGTACGTCTTCAAAAGTCCTGATTGCTGGTTTTCCATTGCACTTGATGCCAACCTTAACCGTCCCTTGCCCGTAGGCGGGGAAGGTTCTGCCATCACCAAGGCAGACTTCCCGTGGTGTCAAGAAACGCTTGAAGTTGATGAACCAATCTTTTTTGCAAGTCATATGTTTCGTGCAGCCAGAGTCCGTGATCCAAGCTAGGATGCCAGCGGCCAAGAGAAGTGCGCTGTCAATGGAGCACATTGCCAGTTCTTCAGTTACAAAATCTTCTACAGCCAGAGTGTGATGGGCTGCATCTTCTGGTGCCGAACCATAGGTTGAGTGCTCTGGATGGGTAACTGTCATATCTTTGTCAGACAGGGTTGGTCCTTGAGACAGGAGGTTTAACTGAAAGTTGTCTTCTTCATCAGATAACTCCTGTGCTTTTGACGACCCTGTAAGAAAAGCAGCCACAGTTGGCATGTAAGTCGTGAGCATTGCTTGGTGTGGCCGTCAAGGACCATAGTGACGAGCAAAGTTTGGGCGTCGTTCAGGGCAATCCACGGCAATGTGCCCCTTTTGCTTGTACATCCAGCACACTCGGTCGTTTGGTGGAACAAAGCCCCGTGGTGAGTGAGGAGTTGACTGAACTCTGCCGTTGAAGTGCATGAGGGAGCCCTGACTTCCGTTACCGTAGGATCCAAACTTCTTCGTCCTCTGTCCCTGATATTGAGATACGAGGCCAGTTTTGCCTCCATTGTCCTTGAGGTATTGTTCTTGAACCATCATTAGCTCTTCCACAGCCTTCTCCAGAGTTTGAGAATATGGCTGACTTCCAGGTGGTACTGCTGCTACGGTTGCAGCCCCCACGGCGGCACCAGGTGCACCAGCAGCTGCTCTCCCTCGTGCATCAATAGCTTGCTGCAGAGTTGTCCAATGTTCAGCCAGTTGGGTATCAAAAGTATTCCCCTGCTTCTGAAAGGTCTGGAGTCGGTTGATGGTGTCCTTGAATCTGACAGGTAGTCCACACAAAAGAGTTAGCCCTAGTACTCTTTCAGAGATTACTTCTCCCATTGATGAGATGCGGCTGGCCAGATGTTTGAGATGGGACACGTGATTCTCTAGATGTGTTCCTTCTTCCATTTGTTGAGTGTGAAACTCGGTCAATAGGCTTCCGAGTTCAACGTCACTTGTTCTCTCATAACGATTCTTCAGAGCCTTCCAAGCCTTCCTTGGACAGTTAGTTGGGTTGTTTTCTCTGATAATGAACTTGAGTCGTTCCGTTAAGTTTAGCGCCAGAATTAAGAAAGCTTGATCGCAGTGCTGTTTCCAGTTGATTTGTTCTTCATGTGATGCAATTCAGGTAATGTATCAGTGGGAGGATTGCAGACGACTCCCCAAAGGCCCTTGTTCAGAAAACTCATCTCAATGTTGAATGCGAAGGTATGATAGTCATTGCCGTCAAACGGCGCCACTTTGGAGTGATCTCCATTGTTGATGGTTGCCGCCATGGTTGGGCAGGTCTGAAAATACCACCTGCTTTGATACCAAATCTTGAAATTAACTAACACGATCTTTAGGAACCTTCAGAGGTAGTCCACAGATTGATCTGTTGTCTGATGCTTTGCTGAGTTGTTGTTGATGATCTCTTTGATACGTAACACCACTCACACACACACACACAGGCACTCTTGCCTTAGTAATGTCACTGACTGCACGATTCAAGAGTATGAACTGAAGGCAATATTACACGACTCGTCTCACAAGCTTTCCAATGGTACCAAGCTTGTTAAGAATGATCACGTACAGATAAAGTAACAGGAAATAAAAACCTACAGCTACTTAACTGTCTATGCTACCTAGCAGCAGAAAAATACATGTATTACGTAGTCCGGTATCCTGTGTCTTTGAGGTCTTGGTCACAAGATCACCTGGACGCCGCTCGATGACCTCAGATCATCGGCAGACCGAGGTTGGCGGATGCCCAGCGCCCTTGGTGCAATCCACGGACGAGATCGTCCGGATCTGCGGTCACTTTTCATGGTCGTTGATCTGTCGCGGGCGTTGTCCCGAGAGGATCCGATCCTCACACTTCTTGATTCTTCAGCGGTCCCGATCAACCCGCTCCCCTCGTAATAATTCGTGATCACAGGATCCATCTTTAGAAAGAGCAAAGTCTACCTCGTGTTCCAATCCCTTGCCACGTCAGCAGACTTGATATCAAGATGAGCTCACGCTCACACTCTCACTTAGTCTGCCAAGCCACACGTCGTGTTTGTCCAAATCCTGCCAGAATATCAAGCATTCGTTACCAGTGATCTGTCAGCTCTACGGAGCTCCAATAGGATGAGTAGAGTGGGTAGGGCTGCGGATGGATGGATCAGTGGGACGCCTAAAGAGGCCTGTCCACAGCCATACCATACCCTGCCATGTAGGATAGACAGGAGGATTGAGAGAGAGAGGGCGGATCTCTCTCTCTCGGCCCTCTTGTTTCCTTTTTGTTGTTGTTATGCCGAGCCCAGTAAATCGTTGGATCGAGGAGATCTGACGGCTGTCCCTGTTTTTCAACACAGGGGTGCCCTACCAATCGGTGGTAGGAAGGCTCATGTACGCCATGGTGGCGACTTGACTAGACCTGGCCTACCCGGTGGGCCAAGTGAGCAGGTACGTGGCCAACCCACAGCAACTACACTGGCAGGTGGTCAAGCGCATCCTTTGCTACCTGCAGGCGATGCTGCACACTTGCCTGAGATTCAACGGCAAGGGGCAGGAGGATCCCTGGCGTCTGGTTTGCTAGATGGATGCGGAATACTCTTGCGATGTGGACAAGCAGAAGTTTACATCTGTGTGTTCTTCCTCCCTGGTGGAGCGGTCTTGTGGTGTAGTAGGAAGGAGGACTGCATTAACACCTCCACAGTGGAAGCAAAGAGCATCACGCTAGTCGAGGTGGCTCAGTACCAAGCCTGCATGAACACGAGGCTTGTCACCAGGAAATTTGCATCGCACATGCCAGCGAGCAAGACTGCTATTGGTTGTATGACACGTTTGAAAGGTCTGCTTGACATGGAGACTCAACATTGCCTTGGTCACATCCGAGGCAAAGATGCTTCCTGTTGGAATTCTGAAATGTGAAGGACCTCCCATGTTTTTTCATCCTTCCTCCTCCCCCCTCTCCCCCAGGGTTCTGGTTCCGGATCTGGAGAAAAATATGGAAAGGAGGAACCTGGATCCGGATCCGGGGATCCAGATATGGATCTGGATTTTTAAAACCAAAAGTGTTGTTGGTTTCAAGGGTTGGCTGATCTAAGGATCTTTGTGCAGCCATACTAATGTTGAACACCGGGTGGATAGCCATGCTATCCAGTAGTTTGAGTTTTTCAATGAAAGGTGCTCCTCAATCACAAACAGCCCCAGCCACCTAGGCTAAAGTTTTGTGCAATCCTATCCTTGCAAGGGAAGATTTCACTTTTGAGTAGAATTCAATCACCGACACCACTGGTATTTGTCCGATGCTTGTCGTCCACTTGCCTCATGGACACATGTGTCTTTGCAAGCGTGTGGAAGATTTTCTCCAAGATGTTCTGCAAGTCTTGCCACTGAATATTGACAACTAGTGTGTTTCTTGAATCATGCAAGCCCACCAAAGTTGAGGGGAGTCTGTCGTAAACTACCTCAAAGGGAATTTCAGCTATTGCAGGAAATGTCATAGAGTCGTATGCAAGTTCCGCAATTGGTAGCAAAATTGCCCAGCCAGTGGTTTGCATAGATTTTGGAGCCATGATTTGATCTTTTTATTTGTGCACGTGATTTGACCATAGGTCTGGGTCCCATCCCTGTCGTTTGTGATGGAGGAGGAGATATCGTGTAGTCAGACGATATTGTTGAGGAACAAGAGGAAAAACAGCATTGTTCCCTCAGTGGTGATCATGGATTCCATCGGGATACTGTGAGACATCTTCAAGAACCGGTCAACCACCACAATTATTGCATCAAACACTTCCGGTGTGATGGGAAAATCTATCACAAAGTCCATGAAGGTGTCCAACTATTTTTTTTTTACACCGGAAGGGGCTGAAGCAAACCTGAGGGTTTGGTTCGTCTCAACTTCTGGCGTTGACACGCATCGCAGGTCTTGTAGCATTTCTTGACATTGATTTGTACCTTATCTCACCAGCGGTACGTAATGAGTTGTTCTAGAGTTTTATCATCGCCAAGTTTTCCACCTGGGCCATTTTGTGGCACTCATCGAAAATCATTTGTCCGAGTGTGTCGAATGGGGTTATGACATCTTAGCGAGTACATCATCTTTGCCACTAGGGGTTGTTGAACCAGAACTGGGTTTTTTCATACTTGTCAAACTCCCCATAACCCTTCACAAATAGCCTCTTGAGGCAAGGGTCTTGTTAAACGAGTAATGTGTTGATCTCAGGCCATCAAATCCAGTCATTGACAGAGAGCACCCGGCAGATTTGATTGTCCAGGTTGGCACTCGATGTTGTAGTTGAAGTTGGACTCAAAGAATTTTTTCTATCGAGTTTGGCTAATTTTTGTGTTTCCTAAGTTCATGGTGGTTGGTGTGGCTGACATAGAATTGGCAATCCAGATAGCACGGCCACATCTTGAACGTGTGTAGGACCACCATACTTTTCTTGGTAAAAACATGAAGGGTTTCTCACCACGACCACTTTCTTGGAGGAGAACAACATCAATTTGTACCCAATTGCTCAATCAGATGCATCGAAGACCATGATTTAGTCCACCATTGTACTAAAAAATCCTAAGGCTGGTGGCAAGGTTAGGGCGTTCCTCCAAGAAGTGAAGGTTTTTTCTTTGCTATCTCCCCGACTCCAGTCGGTAGTCTTACAAGTGAGATTGGAGAGAAGCACTAAACATCAAGCATAGTCCTTCATGAATTTGCATTCATAGTTCCAAACTCCCAAAAGTTGGTTAACTTGAGAGGTTTCCATAAAACATCTATCTCCTTGTAAATTATTAAGAGCATCTTCAAGGTGTCTATTCTTCTCCTCCAATAAATGGCTGTACACCAGGGTGTCATGAAGATTTAAACTGACAAAGTTGTGAAGGTACGGCCAAAAATGTCGTTCATGGCCACCATAAACATGGCAGGAGCCTTCACGAGTCCAAATGGCATAGCTGTGAGCTTGATGTGCCCATATCTAGTGTGCAAAGCTTTCTCAATGTCTTTATCAGATGTGCAGGTCTAATGATAGCCATTGCGTAGGTTCATTTTGATGAAACTTCTATTCCCACAGAGTTGGCCAAAAAGATCATCTGCTCATGCAATGTGGTAACAGTTCTTTGTACTCATGTCATTCAATTCCATGTAGTCAGTACAAACTTCATATTGCTAACTTTATTTCTGATGGAAGGTATGGATGCGACACATCATGACGTGGATGGTCGGATGAACCCTTGACTAAGTGCAAGTGATCTCATCCAAGTGCTTATTGAGTTTGGTCAGATCAGCGTCGCTCATCTCATAGTTCCCTTTGACCATTGGTCAGCTGCCCTTCTTCAATTCTAGCTGATGGTCAATACATTTTTTAGGAGGTATCTCTCAAGGCAATGGGAAAACCCCCTTCAAACTCTTCCACAAGTGATTCAAAATTCTCTGCAACGGTTGTGACCGTGTTGGGTGTTGAGGCGGATGAGGCTAATATTGTCGCATCCGATGCCGAGATCTCTTCTTCTTTCCCAAAATCCATCTGGACTAGGCACGCTTGTGCTCCACCTCACAGATACCGCCCGGCCATATCCAGTAACATCAACTGTGTGCGTCATTTCATGATTTTTGCAACTTGCACTGATTTCTCCCCCTTGACACCTTCTTGTAACTGTCTTTGCATCATGGACCGCTCGATCAAAGGCATGTGGTACTTTCAATCGGTAAAACTGATGTAGACTACAACTCCTTCAGTCCACTCGCAGACTGTACCGGTATAGGAAATCTAGCATGAGGATGGTTTTATGGTCGCACGTTCAGCAAGTTCTCATGACTGCTAAATCTGAGTGATTCACAAAGTTGATGAATCTACAACCATCTATGGACGGTTTTTCCTTCATACATCCTATGGTCCAGTGTGCAATGTTCACACTAGTGGGTTTAAAGGCACCCACAAGGATGCCTAGCCCTCACTGATGTACGCTGCCAATTTTTCGAGAAGCGAATGGATACCAACGGTGAAGAGTGTGGAGCTCAAGGATCACATACTATGATTAGATAGAAACCCGTCGCATTCAGGAGGACTGAGTCAAAACATGTTTTTTTCACTCATCATAGTGTGATCCTTATTTCCTCTGATTTAAGCTTTCCAACGCATCCAAGCACACCCAAATTGGAGCAGTAGAGCCCCTGCTACGGCCTTCAAAGTAACCCTTGATGGAGCCGCCAACCATGCCTTGCTCGCTAGGTCTGGGGAGGTGCTTCGACGGTGATCTGTCGAAGCGCCCTTCCCTGGTCCAGAAGTTAAGGAGTTCATCCTGGTCAAGGAGGTCTCCCTGGTTCCCTCCTTTGTGTCCTTGGTGCATTTGGAGCCTGATGGAGTTGACCCGGATCACCAGTGGTGAAGTATCCTGTCACCCATGATGGATACCAGATTCCACAAATTTCTGAATATTCGCTCAAGTTGATCAATTAAAAGCTCTATCTTGCATGGAAATTTTCTAGAAATCCAAACATAAATCCAAATCAGTGTGTTCAACTACTCCCTAGTGGTCCAACCAGGGAATGCAATCAACGGTACTCATGGCAAGGAGGATACCATGTCAACAACCTCCCCCACCGTAGTCTTAATGCCGTCCTTGGAACCCGCAACATTTCAAACCTCACAGTGCAGAACAAGCTCCATGCAGCCCGTGTCATGCCTTTCCTTGGGCTGTGCCTTTGGTCATGGCATCGGCAAGCATGCGCTTAGAACCACAATACACAACAGCCGCATCTCCCTTTGCCACCAAGTCTCGCGTGTAGTGATGCCGGGTCTCGATGTACTTGGTCCTCATATGCAGCACAAGGTTATGGATGAGGATGATGGCACTCATGGTGTCCACATCGAGTACCATTGCAAGCCTTTGTGGCACCCCAATCTCTTCTAGCAACCGCCACAGCCACACCACCTCTTTTGTGAATTTTGCAAGTGCGAAGTTCTCCGCTTTGGTACTGGAAAGTTCCACACAGTTCTTCTTCTTGCTTTTCCATGAAACTCTTGCACCACCAAGCAAAACCATGTACCCTGACATTGATTTTCTGTTGTCCACACCACCAGCCCATTCAGCATCAGAGTAGCCAACGAACTCCAGAGAGTTGTCTCGTGTTCTCCCTCCAAACACTAGCCGCGACTGTTTTGTCGCCTTGATGTAGCGGAGGATTCGTTTCACCACTTGCCAATGCAGTGGCCTGGGATCAGCAATATAGCAGCTCACTTGGTCCTCCGTAAAGGCAAGGTCGGGTCATGTTGCCACCATGGCGTACATGATGCTCCCCACTATAGACTGGTACGGCACAACTGTCATCTCCTCATCTGTGTTCGGCCCCATCCTCAAGCTCAGCTCACATGTGGTGTTCATGGGTGTGTCAATGGGATTGCACTCCTCCATGTTGTAGTGAAAAAGCACCCCTTTCACGTACTTTGCCTGCCCCATCTACAACATGAATACCCTGCGACCCCTCTTGATAGCAACATTGAGATAGTACTCAAGCTTGCCAATATCGGTCATTTTGAACCGACCGTCCAGGTGCTGCTTCACGTTCACCAACCCCTCCATGTCCGATGACACAAGGATGAGGTCACCCTTGTAAACAACAGTGATCTGGTGCAGCCCCAACTACTTTCACACGTAAATGCTGCAATCCGCCTAACACCGCTTGAAGCCAAGTTTGGCCATGAAGCTGTCCATTTTCAGCTGCCACATGAGTGGCGCTTGCTTCAGCCCATAAAGCGCCTTGCGAAGCCGGCACACCTTCCCTGGTGGCACGTCCACCACCTGTAGCACCTCCATGTAGACCTCCTTGTCCAGGTTGCCATTAAGAAATGCAGTTTTCATGTCCATTTAGTGGACTTCGTAGTTGTACTTTGCCACCACGGAGAGAATGGTGGGGATGGAGGTGAGCTTTTCCACCGGTGTGAAGGTTTTGTCGTAGTATTCACCCTTACACGACGTATATCCCTTTGCCACTAGCCGTGCTATTTACCACTCCATCTTCTGCTCCTTGGTGAGCTTCTTTTTGAAGATCAATTTGGATTCAATGATATTCGCGACCTCTGGCCTCTAATTCAGTTCCTAAGTTGCATTCTCTTGGTGAGAGGCGAGCTCAGATTTTATACCTTCCTCCCACTCAAACCCATCCTTTAGTTGTAACGCCTCCTTGACAGTCTTGGGCTCCTCTTGTAGCGGACGCCTCGGCAGAATTATGCAGCGGACGCCTCGGCAGACTTCAGGAGCAATTTCTCCATATTGGACTTTTGTTACTAGGTCCGGCCAATTATCAACCCGAAGTTGAGTCACGGCCGGCTCCCAGAGCCGCCGCACATACCCCATCTTGGAAGGTCATATCTCCCTTGATGCTTGTCCGATTCTGGTGAAACAACTTCCACCGGATTCAGCGACTTGTGAACTCTAAGGTTCAATCATCCATTTTAGCATCTAAGCAATCCTCAAGCCACTAGATACGCCGGTGTGGATTTTCCTCTTTTTGGCAGCTCGTTGGCGCCTCACGGTGCTGCACATGGCCATGCGGAGGGGCAGCTTTTCAACATTCTCCCCCTTGTACCTGCCATGCCCGTTCCTCCTGCTTGATCTCACTCATCTTTTGCTTTTTCCTTCAGCCCATCATAGCTGGTCATCCCAAGTCCTTCCACGCTCATTGCGTGCCGGTCTGCTGGTTGCGCTTTAGACAAGCAATCCGTAAGCATGCTGTGTGTGCTGTAGTGCTGCAGCACCACCTGCCCCTTCTCGGCCATGTCTCGTGCGTAGTGATAACACACGTCAATGTGCTTCGTCCTCTTTTGTTGCGTCGGGTTGTTGGTCAGCGAGATGGAGCCAGTGTTGTCCTCTTGCACAATTGTAGGCTCTAGCTACGGCATGCCCAGCTCCCCCACCAATCTGCGGAGCCACAATGCCTCCTTGACCGCCTCGGCTAGCGCAATATACTCAGCTTCCAATCCTGTGGAGGTGGAGGTGGCGACGCAGTCCTGCTTCCCGTTGCACCACAAGACCGTTGCACCAGTAAGGAAGAACACGTAGCCGGATGTGGACTTCCGCTTTTCCACATCCCCAGCTTAGTCTGCATCCGTGTAGCAGACCAGACGCTAAGGGTCCGCCCGCCCTTTGGCGTCAAACCTCAGGCTCGTGTGCCGTGTTGCCTGCGTGGACCGGAGGATGTGCTTGGCGGACCGCCAGTTTAGTGACCTTGGATTGACCACGTACCTGCTCACTTGGCCCACCGCGTAGGTCTGGTCTGTTCGTGTCGCCACCATGGCATACATGAGGCTGTCCACCGCCGATTGGTAGGGCACCCCTGCCATATCCTCTCGCTCTTCTTTCATTTGCGTCGACATTGCCGCACTCAGTTCACAGGTCGTGGAGACAAGACTGCACACTAGTTTGTAGTCCTCCATCTTGTACCACTTCAGCACCTCGGCCACGTATTTGGCCTTCCACAGCTTAAGCGTGTGCACCCTCCGGTTGCACGTAATGCTCAACCCGAGGTTAAACTCCAACTCCCCCCTGTCCAACATCTGGAACCTGCTACTTTGCTCCTCTTTCAGCTGCTATAGGCTCGGCAAGTCTGAGGAGCACAAGAACATATCGTCCACGTAGAGTACGATGATCTGATGGAGTTTCTTGTTGCACTGCATGTACACGCTATGATCCCCCTCACAGCACTTGAAGCTGATTGTGCCATGAAGTTGTCCATCTGTTGGTACCAGCATCAGGGTGATTATTTTAGCCCGTACAAGGACTTCCGCAGCTTGCAGACCTTGTCCTCCCGCGCCTCCACCCCCTCAGGCACCTCCATGTAAATCTCTTTGTCGATGCCGTTGAGAAAAGCCGTCTTTACGTCCGTTTGGTGGAGCTCTATATCCTTCGTAGCCACTACTGCAAGGATTGCCAAGATGCTTGTGACCTTGGTAACGGAGGCGAACGTCTCATCGTAGTGCTTGCCCTTACGCTATGCGTACCCCTTTGCCACAAGCCGCGCCTTGTACTTGTCCACCACACCTTCGTTCATGAACTTGGTAGACCCACTTGGAGCCGATGACCTTGGCATCTTTCGGCCTGTCAAACAGCTCCCACATGTCATTTTCAGCAACTGACACCAACTCTGACTTGCTGACCTCCTTTGTGGCCCTGGTACATTTGGAGCCTGTTGGAGTTGAACCCGGATCACCAGTAGAGGGGGTGAAGAGTGGCTCTAGGGAAGTGTTGGCAGTAGAGGGTGTGGGAACTGTGGCATTGCAGGCTCTGGGTGGGGTGACCTGGCTGAACGGCATACGGTATGTGCCTAAATTGCGTGTAAATCTGTTGTCGGGTGGGCAGCTAGACCGCCAAGCCAATGTGTCCATCATGATGCAACAGCAGAGATGCATGCTTTATGATGCAACTGGTGTGCTGTTGGACGGGCCGTTGCATGCTGACATGCTATATCGCTTAAACCTCTTTCCCTTGGTTCCCATGCACTCCCACCATCCACAAGCATATGTTGTCACGGCAACAGATGCACAGCACACAGACTTGCTTCACAGACGTAGGGCTCACACTCACACTAATCTCATCACTGAAATGCTCAAGCACTCATCTGCTTGAGGCCTTGCACCAGAGGACTGTCCTCATGGCCTCAAGGCAAACACGTGTCTGGAGTGCCAGGAGGGCAAAGCTCACAGACAGGTCTTCCCTAAGTCTGAAAGGGACAGCACAGCACCTCTCGAGCTAGTCCATGCTGATCTGACAGGCCCAATGCCCGTACCCTCAGTCCCCAATGGGTCACAGTATGTACTGACACTGACAGATGACTTCAGCCGTTTCCGCTGGGCATTCTTGCTTAAATCCAAGTCAGACACTCTTCAGGCTATCACAGAATGGATACCGCTTGCAGAATGGCAAACTAAATGCAAGCTGCTGAAACTATGGACTGACAGAGGAGGAGAATTCATGGGTCTACTGACAGCATCACTCAAGGCACAAGGAATAGAATACCAGAAAAATGCGCCATACACTCCACAACAGAACGGGATACCCGAAAGATGGCACATAACTCTAGGTGACGCACTGGGTACCCTGCTGAGTGAGTAAGGCCTGTCGTCTGGGTTCTGGGAGGAAGCTGTCAAGTACATCACTTGGGTGTGGAATTGCGTCCCACAGGGCCCATTGCCATGCTCAGTCACACCATGGGAACGATGGTTTAAGGAGAAGGCGGATCTCCGTCCTGCTAGAGTGTGGGGCAAAATGGCTTGTGTCTGGTTTGCTAGACCACAGCGTGACCACATGCTCAGCCCTCGAGGTCGCTGGTGTGTCTTTGTGGGTGTATCACACACGTCAAAGGCATGGAAGTTTTGGGACCCCGTGATTCACAGCTTTCTTGAGAGTCGGGATGCCTCCTGCTTGGAGCACATGCCCTACAAGCAAGTCCGCACTTTGCGGCATGTCCCCAAGCTCAACACCCCCTGAACACTACCCACACCATGTGAGTGTCCCAGTGTTCCCTCTGTAGGATGTTCCAGCTTTCTCTCGCACAGTACCACACAAGAATGAGGAGGGCAACCCTGTACCCAAGGAACTGCTAGCACCCACTGATCTAGCAAGTACTCAGTCCAGTGCACCACAGTCATCCCCTGGGTTGAGGACACAGACCTCAAGCAAAAGCTCAGAGAAGACCACACCAGCACCGGCACCGGTGCGTCGCACCCTGCGGGATATCCCACGTGTAGATTACCGACAGTTCTATCACGTGGCTTGTCTCCACCCTGTCGCACATAAGCAAGCTGAGCCACTCACCCTTTCAGAGGCAAGGGGGCGCTCTGATGCAGATGAATGGGAAAAGGCCATGGCGGCAGAGATAAATGCCCTCCTGGACCACAAAGTGTTTGAGCTCATGCCCCTTCCACCTGATTGAAAGGCCATCGATGTGAAGTGGGTCTTCAAACTCAAAAAGAACTTGACCGGTATGATCAACAAATACAAGGCCAGACTGGTAGCCAAAGTTTTCCACCAGATTCCGGGCCAAGATTTCACCGACACCTATGCCCGAGTAGGCGAGTACGGAACCGGTCGCGTGCTGCCAGGTGTGGCCGCACACGAAGACTGGAAAATACATCAAATGGGTGTAAAAAATGCCTTTCTGAATGGCCCTCTAGAGGAGGAGCTGTGTTTCAAACAGCCAGAGGGGTTTGAGGACGGAAATGATCGCGTATGGCTGCTGCTGAAAGCCCTCTACAAGCTGAAGCAAGCACCACAGTACTGGAACAAAGAGATTACCTGAACTTTAGAGATTGGGGGGTTCACTCAAAGTGTCTGTGATCCCTCTTGCTTTCTGCGCTGGGACAAAGGAGTCCCACTTATGCTGCTCGTCTATGTTGATGACCTGTTGATCCTGTCCCCATCTCTCTCTCATCACATGCACTAAATCACTACTCACTCAGCACTACAGCATGACAGACCTGGGAGAGGCAAGCAATTTCTTGGGAATGACCATTGTGAGAGACAGAACTGTATGCTCACTCACACTGCATCAGGGATGGTTTTTGGTGCATCTCACTGCTCGCGTCCAGCACCTTGTACAGCACCTTCCAACACAGCACTCACCAATGACTCCTGACGTGTAGTCTCACCTTTTAGACGCACGCACCACTGACTACGGACCGGACTGCGATTTGACACTGTATAGTCAAATCACAGGCAGCTTGTCATGCCTTGCATCTACCATACGTCCCGACATCTCTTGCACAGTCAACGTGCTGGCCCAATTCAGTCAACAGCCACGCAGTGCCCATCACAAAGCCTTGCTGAAACTGATGCGCTATGTGTTGGACACGGTTGGCTATGGTTTGGTTTTTGCACCCACACCCTGTCCGCTGTTGGATGGTTTTTGTGACAGCGACTATGCGCGTGACCGTCAGGCCCGTAGTCACGGTGGTTATGTGTTTCGTGTGTGGGGCACAGCTGTCTTGTGGAGGAGTGCAAAGCAGTCTTGTGTGGCATGCAGTGTTGCAGAAGCAGAATACATGGCATTGGGGGAAGCTGTGTGTCAGGGCATCTGGCTGGCACGCCTGATTGAGGAACTGGGTCTGCCTGTACATGCCGTTCCATTGCATAGCCACAGCTCTGCAGCACGCCACACTGCAGCGAATGATGGTGTATTGCATCCACGCACCAAACACATCAGTGTCAAACATCCCTTCGTCCATGAAGCAGTTGACCCAGGGGCAGTCCAAGTCCACTCCATTAGTGGTGATGCTCAGTTGGCAGACTTCCTCACCAAAGCACTTCCTTCCACTGCACTGCAACTCCACATCCGTCATCTTGGTTGCACACCCTCCGCACTTACGGCCAAGGGGGTGTATTAATTCTCCTGTATACATGCATGGCTCTGTGGTGACCATGAGTGTGCAGGGCATGCTGACTCAGAGAGCGAAGGTGACGCACAGTGAGCGTGCGCGTTGGCATCGAGCATACGGCAAATCCCCTCACGACATGCCTCCTGTGCTCGCTTCCCTCTCCACAACATTGCCCCAGCTCCACCCTGTGCACCAAGGACTTTGCTAGACAAGATTTGGGTACCCTAAATTATGTCTACTTTCATGAGAAGCATCTTGTGTCTGTGCCCGAACACCTAGATAGGACCTCAAAGCTGAGGAGGGGCACACATTTCAAACCTAGGAAGTACAGAAACTGGAAAAACGGCCTAGGACCGGTCACCAGGGTCACGTGCGGGGTCTTGCGTGTAGGAAAAAGGAAGGCCGGCAAGCTTCGCTCGCTGGCCTGATGGGTGAGCTCGACTAGGGAGTCTCACCCTGTAGCTCACTTACCTGCTCACTCACAGAATCTGAGTTAGTGTCACGGCCGTCCATGGCCGCCCTTTGCCCAACCCTAACTCCCTCAAACATGCACCACATTGAGTGAGACAAGTTGCATTAGAACTGTCTTGTTCTCCTGATGGAGCCTGTTGGAGTTGAACCCGGATCACCAGTGGTGGAGTATCCCGTCACCCATGTTGAATACAAGATTCCACCCGTCCAACACAGGTATCTTGGGCTAGGCAAAATTTCTGAATACTCAATCCTTTTGAGCAATTCAAAGCTCGATCTTGCATGGGAAAATCCAAGAAATCCAAATCTGAGGTCAAATCAGTTGTTCAACCACTCCCTAGTGGGCTAACCAGGGAATGCAATCAATGGCACTCATGGCAAGGAGCACACCATGTCAACATGCAAAACCACCTTATGAACAGTTTGGGTGATTTCAGAAGTAATACAAGCTATTTCGTCAAAGAGTGCAAGTACTGTTTTGTGAATCTTGTAATGCAACCCCTAGATTGTTCCCGTAGCAGTATCGCCAATTGGTTGTCCTCTTGTCCCTTGTTAATTCTTACGATATTAGGAACCCTCATCTGCGGCGTTGATAGTTATTGAAATGGGTGATCGTAACCATTTCATTGCCACAAAAGATATGTGAGTACAGGAGTGCTAATCGAACTTGAGAACACTCCGAAACAGGGAGAGTGGCTCACTCTTCTTGAGAAGGGAGAAAAAGCACCAGTACAATGGCATGGGCTGGGTACTGCAACAGGGAGAGGAGCTAATGAAGATGACTCGGAGGAATCAGACTTCAAGTCCGACGTATCTTACCCTCCATACCATGAGGAGAAGGTCTCAAATCATCAACAACAAACCAGACCTCCAGCCTCCACATCAACATCAACAGCCAGCAGGTCCAAGGAGCAGTTCACATCTCAAAGTTCCTCGGCAGCATTACGACACAGATAGGGCTTAATAGATTGGCTTCAACTATTTGTTCCTGGTTCAAGAGGAGCCATTTTCTGTCATGGAGGCACTCACGTGGCCTGAAAAAGCTGAGTGGGATGAAGCAATTTTGCAGATAACTCAGCTCCATCAAGGAGAATGGGACATGGGTGCTAGTGGATAGACATGCCGGCTCTCAGGTTGTGAGTTGGGTTCCGAGTATGTGCTGAAAGCAAAAATGAAAGAGGATGGAAAGGTAAACAATCACAAGGCACGAGTTGTAGCAAAGGGGTTCTCTTCAGGGCATGGTGTAGAGTAGATAAGACCTTTGCTCTGGTTGTGACGTTCACCTCCATCCAGTCAATGCTCACCATTGCTGCTGCCGAGAACGTGGAGGTCCACCAGATGGATGTCAAGACTGCCTTTCTTTGCAACAAAATTGACAAGGAGGAACTGATGTAAGTTCGAGAAGGGGTTGATACTCATGAGGGCAACGTGTTCAGATTAGTGAAGCCGCTCTATGGGCTACTAAAAAAGCCAAAACTTTGGTACCAGGAGATGGATGCATTCATGGCTAAGGATTCCTTTATGCACTGCAATAATGACCGTAGCATGTACATGCATGATAGCGACAAAGGAACTATGTTGGTTGCCTTGTATGTCAATGACCTGATTATATGCTCTTCTTCAATGCAGCTATTAGACAATCTCAAGGGGCAGCTGAGCAGCATATTTGAGATGAAGGACATGGGTCCTCTTGACTTTGACCTTGGAATTTCCATTAGGCATGACAGAGCAGCAGGTACCATCAGCCAGAACCAGACAAAATGCATTGACTCCATCCTCAAACAATACGACATGGCGAATTGCAAGCCTGCCAGCATACCCATGAGCTCAGAGTGCCAGATCCCCACCTCCATGTCCCCATCCAACAAAGTAGAGAAAACTGACATGCTGGGCATCCCATATCAGTCTACACTGGGCAGTCTAATTTATGCCATGGTTCCCACCCGACTAGATATAGCCCATGCTGTTGGCCAGGTCGGTCGGTTTGTGGCGATTCCTGGTCCACTGAAATGGCAAGCTGTGAAGCGCATCATGCCCTACCTTAAGGGGGCGCGGCATGTGGGACTCCTTTTTGGAGGCATTGCTAGATCCCCGTCACTCTGTCTTATGTAGTATTGATGCTGATGAGGAAGGCAGTATCGACAACAGAAAGTACATCTCCAGCTTCTTGTGTCTGCTGAATGGAGGTGATGTCAGTTAGGTGAGTTGCAAGTAGGAATGTGCCTCTCTATAAGCAGCTTCAGCTGAGTACATTGCTGTGGCTGAGGTGTGTAAAGGGATGTAGTGGCTGCACATCTTGCTTTGTGAGATGAAGGTACTGCAGGCAACGGTGATGGTCAGAAATATTCACAACATGAGCACGACTGACATTTCCAAGAACCCAGTCCTGTCCAGGCGCACAAAGCACATCGCGATCCCCTACCACTATGCTTAGGACTTGGTCTACAAGCAAACAGTGGAGCTCGCCGATCTTGGTACCAAGCTGAACCGAGTTGACATGCTTTCAAAGCCACTAGACAAGGATCTCTACCAGGCGGGCAGGCAAGCTATTGGCATGGTCAATGCAAGTGATGAAGAATGATGATGGAAACTGATGGAAGGTGCAAGGGAGAGATTTTTTTAATATGGTTGTCCCTTGTTCAGTGTTGTAGGATGGATCAGGAATGCTCTGCCACTTGTGGAGGTCTGACCCCTGTATCCGTTGAAGTGTGACTCAACTATACGTCTGATGTGAGATATAAACTATGAGTACACCATGTGAATGAGTGGTTAACTTGATCATTTTGTTGATTGGGGCAAGTGAGAGCTCATGACTTTGATCCTGGCAACATCTTGGTTGTTATGGAAGCTTCCAAGAAAGTAAGAAGTATGTAGCTTCTTCAAAGTTACACAATTGGTCTGTCATCTTGACACTAGGATGCTTGTGTGTCAAGCCCAAAGCGCAAGTCTATTGGTGATGTGTTTGGATCAGGCCACTTCCCAGGAATGTGCTTTTGGGTTCTATGACTGGACAGACAGCTATAAAATGACTTGTATTTCATGCCAATTTACTAACCCTTGCTTGATTCTCTCTTTCATATTGACGACTTGAGCTCTTCTTGAGATATGATGCTAAGTTGTTACTGCTCTTGAAGGTGAAGTGTATTTCTGATTTAGTTTGAGATGCATGACACATGCCTGGAAAAGAAGACGGTGTAAACGCCTTCATGAGATTTTTGGTTTTGCGACTTCTCTGCCATAGGTGGTTAGCTCAATAGCTAAGAGGTTCTTGCATCTAATTTTTTCTCCGCAACTCTACAACAGATTGGACGAAATCCTCAGCCAACTCGGCTAGAACCGTGCTTGGGGATCTTGGATCCTCAAGCCATCCCCTCCAGCTATCCATAAGCCAGGGACCTCCTCTCGATCCACGTGGTGCCGGCAAAGCAATACATTCCTCACTACTAGGAGTGAGCTGCCCTTGTCATCCCCACATCGAACTTGAACTCTGGTGCTCTGACACAAATATAGTGGATTTGACGGAATTCTTGGCCGACTAGGCCAAACCACAATACTTGAGGGTGTCTGAGCTTCAAGCTACCTCATCCAACCGCCCACAGACTAGGGATCTTGCTCTATCCACGTGGCGCTGACCACGTGCTACAGTCTCTCCCCCTCCCTTTTTTTGGTCTATTTCTGCCACATTCAACAGTTGCACGTGATATGATTTTGCTTCAGGCAAGTCTTGCACAAAGATTGATCTTACTAGTTGATAATGCCAATCTCCATCAGAGATAAACTTTGTGTCAATTGCAACTTTCCTTTACCATTATATGGACAGTGACCTTCAAATTGCCTTCTCATTGCTTTACAAGGCGTTGTGTCAATGCGATGTGCAGCTATGATCATTCACAAAAGGTTATCTAAGATGTCAAATATTGATATGGCTCATTGAATATCATGTTGAGTCTGTTCTTAAAGTAGACACGGTTCGTCAAGGGTGAGTTCACTGCCTCTGATGATTTTCTACCACCACCACCACCGCCACCACCACCACCACACTAGGCTAGTGTTGCAAGTTTTGAAGCTCTTGTTGTGTGGTAGACGTTTCTTTCATCTTTCCAAAGTGAGGGAGCATGGCGCGTGCAAAGTCCATCCACTTCTCTAGTGTAGTTTAAGTGTCATTCCAAATTAGATTTATCAACTCAACAGGTAAAACGCCAGTGGTTTATGATGTGAGAGTGGTGGAGTGAGCCGTGGACCTAGCTTCACCAATCTCCTATAGTCATTGTATTGGCTTTAGATCAGACAACTAACTCAGTGTCTTGCCACGTTAAAGCAAGGACGCAAGTTCAATTATCTTCTTATTCAATTTTCAATCCCAGTGGTGGTGAATTGCACCTCCAACAACATCAGCCACATCCAAACCACCGGTTTTTTGGAATTTGCAAGATCAAACGGTTTTAGATGTGCAAGCCAAATTTTGGGTTCACTCAAGAGATGGTTGTTTCTTTCATTGAGCACTACTTCCCACACAAATGCATTCTAAAGCTCCTCCATAGCCGTAGTGAGTTTTTGGAGTAGACTGGTGTTGAGGCTCTCGAGTCCTGACCATCTCTAGTAATGGTCTTTATTAATGTGAGCATCCCATCGTGCCTCGTGTCGCCCCGATGGTCAACGGCAGAGCTGAAGGGTTTGCCAAGCCCGAGGGGTTGGACACCAGATTTTCCATCGGAGTCCTTAGAGTGGCACCATTTGAAGCCTGCACCAATTACCTAGTTTACCTAAATGGCATCGTGGATTTCGTGCTGCTGATCCTCCACCGGAAAATTCTTTGGCGTTGACATCTGCTCGTCACCGGTGGGCTTGCTTCATTCACCCCTGCGGTCGTGGCGTCTGCAAACTTCTGGATGGTGGAGATATGTTGAGGATGTGTGCAAGGTTTTTGCCTTGTAGTGAAAAGTCGACTGCCCCCTCATCGCTATTGTGTTCTGATGCCAAGTATGGCACCAAGTGTGGCGTGGATGATACATAGGGATGGCGTGCAGAGCAGAAGAAAATTTGAGGATTTGTGAACCTTAGATAATTTTTATTATCAATTACTATACTTTAATGAAAAAGTATAGAAAACATGGCGCACATAAACATACTGGCAAAAATCATGAAGCATACTTGGGGTCTTAGGTGCGTACGGTGTTGTGTTGTGAATAGTCGCTTTCAGAAACTCCCCTGAAAATTTGTAGTATTTCAAGGATATCAAGGAAAATTTTAAGATAGACCCAATAATGTTGAGAAGCCGAACAAAAAGAATTGAAACATCAATGTAATTTGTGATAGTTGTGTCAAACTTTCTGGAAAGTGGTCGAAGTTGTCAAAACTGTCTGGAGTGGAACACGAGAAGTTGGGCAGGTGGCCACAATTTCCTCGGCCAATCGACCTAAAACTCATGAGGTAGACATGCAATGGGCCATAAATTTGATGACAACTAGTAACATTGGCTTCACACAGGTACAAATAGGGGTTACGTAGTAACATGCTCAAGCCAAGTGAAAAAATGTTATATGCCTCGGACCAAAGTTATGTTTCCCTCTGCACGTCTTGTCCGAAGAGGAGTCCCCGATCAAGTCACGTGGTTGCTTGCAATATGCGGTACTTGCTTCACAAGGAAACCCAGCTCGCTGTATGATTTTGTCTTTCTTTTTCTTGGATTGGGAGTTGTTTGCACAAGAATGATCACAATTGGTGAGGGCTTGTCCTTTGGACACAATATGGATGGAAAAAAGCCCTGTGCGGTTGGTTGTTGGTGGAAAAAAAAGACGACCAAGAAGATAACTCCTGTCACAAAAGTTGTCGTTTTTATGAATTTTCTGATGTCAGCGCATATTCTTGGGTACCCAACCGCTAGCATAGGGCTACTATGCAACCCCAATATTTCTACATGCAAGTTTTATGGAATATTGTACGAGAAGGATGTAAGACTAAGTTTTCTGAGCAGAAGAAGGTTGAAATGTTCTAAAAAGAGAGGGTAAGCTAAGAATTGGAGCCCAGAATTGGGGCTAGTTTGTATATGGCAGTGTTCATAAAAGAGAAGTATTCATATTTTTACCATTTTGTACATACATATTCAAAGACTTCCCATAGTGCAAATTTTCAATTCATGCAAGTCCATGATCAATGCATCTGTATGCTACGAAACAAAAAGCGTAACATGCCCTCAATCTGTCTCCAAACACAATTTTATATGATTTTTGCGTCGACGCAATGTCATATGTTTTTCCATAATTTTGATTTAAATTCTATTCTATGAGATTCTGATTGTTGCAGGGAGGGGAGGGGGGGCGTGGAAGGTTTGTGCGCTGTTGATGATTCTTTCAAAGTGGGGACATTATCGCACTCAATTTGAGCTGTTCATCATTGTTTGATGAATCCATGACAAGCCACGACGGAAATGTCTCCTCAGTTAAGTTTCCTTGTTGTTTCTAAGTTTTGGAGAATTCGTGGATTAAAGTTTTGTAATATGGACATGCAGAGACTACAGTGTTGCACAATGGCTGGACTTGAGAAATCTTGCCAAACAAGGGCGAGCTGGTACATTATGGCTTCATGAAAGCCAGTTAAAAAGTGGATACATCAGTAATGCTCCACAAACAAGACAGAAATTCTGCTTTCACAGGTGTTTCTACTGCTCTCTGACCAGACAGATCTCCACCCACAAAAACACCTAACAAAAAAGTGTAAAATAAGAAAGTTTCACTCCAACATTACCAAACTTCTAAGTCGAATGCAAGCACACCTTTCATTGGAAAGAAAAATAAAGCACAAGCACATCGGATTGACTGTGCATGGCTCTTGGCACCCATTCCATACAAATATTCCGAGAAAAACGTATTACAGTCCCAGGAGAAGTCAGTTTTTTCTAACACCACTCCATTTTCATGACTCATGAATTCCCCAAAATGATTCCTTTCCTCTCTTCTCTGTCGGAAAACGGCCCCAGGGTGGAGGCAGTTCCAACGTGCCCAGACGGGTCTTCTACGTTCACGGCTTCTTTTGTGCTGGTGGTTCTGAGTCTAAGCGTGAGCTTTCTGGTCGCCTCACGCTATGTGTCTGGGAGTTGAAGGCATTTGTGAGACAGTCACTTTTGCGAAGGGGATAATGAGATTTTGCATTAGTTTTTGAACATAAACATGATCTAAACATTTGTAGGGCTAGTCATGAGCTCTCCAACGCACCAAACCGTGTGCAATTCGGATAACCCTAGCTCCCGCTACGTCAGTCAAAACGCAGCACCCCAAACCAGACGCTCGCTCGGCGACGCGCACCACGTCGCCCGCCGAGGCGCCTTCACACATCAAGGACCCATCAAAACCGCCATTCCGGAGGCGCAGATGTTCCTACGAGTAGCAGCGGCGTCCCTTGCGCCTTTGGGGTCTGTTTCGATGAGTTAATCATCGAGTTTGGTGATGGGCATGGATGTGGGTCGAAACCTGTTCGCAAACCTGCAGTCGGAATTTTGACGAAGTCCCCGAGTAACAAACTGTACTACTGAGTTCCGGACTCCGAGCCAGGATTTTGGCTAAGTCCCTTAGTAACAAACTGCACTCCTGAAATCCGGCGGATCATTCACCGGACACCTCGGCAGATCTTCCGGAGCAAAATCCCCAGATGGCATTTTGTTACTCGTTCCGGTCAATTATTCACCGGAAGTCGAACCGCGGCCGGCTCGCAGAACCGCCGCGCACACCCCAACTTTGGAAGCCCATATCTCCCTCGTTACTAGTCCGATTCTGGTGAAACAACTTCCACCGGATTCAACAACTCGTCAAATTTCAGGGGCAATCCTCTATTTGAGGATCTAAGCAATCCTCAAGTCACCAGATCCGTCGACGAGGATTTTCCTCTCTCTTGGCGACTCGTCGGTGCCTCCCGGCGCCGCACTTGGGCATAGAGAGGGGCAAATCTTCAACATTCTCCCCCTTGCACCTGCCATGCTTGCTGCTCCTGCTTGCTCTCACTCATCTTCCGCTGTGCCCTCCAGCCCATCATAGCTGGTCATCCCAAGCCTGGCCACGCTCAATGCGTGCCGGTCGACGGGTTGTGCTTTGGTCAAGCAATCCGCAAGCATGTTGTGCGTGATGTAATGCTGCAGCACCACCTGCCCCTTTTCAACCATGTCCCGTGCATAGTGGTAACGGAAGTCGATGTGCTTCATCCTCCTGTGCTGCGTCGGGTTGTTGGTCAGCGAGATTGAGCCGGTGTTGTCCTCTTGCACCACCGTAGGCTCCTGCTGCGGCACGCCCAGCTCCCCCAGCAACCTGCAGAGCCACACCGACTCCTTGACCGCCTCGGCCAGCGCGATGTACTCTGCTTCCACTATGGAGGTGGCGACGCAGTCTTGCTTTCTGCTGTACCACGAGACCGCTGCACTAACGAGGAAGAACACGTAGCCGGATGTGGACTTCCGCTTGTCCACATCGTCAGTGTAGTGTGCGTCCGTGTAGCAGACCAGACGCAAGGGGTCCGCCCGTCCCTTGCCGTCGAACCTCAAGCGCGCATGCCGCATCGCCTACAGGTAGCGGATGCGCTTGACCGCCTGCCACAGTAGTGGCCCTGGATCGGCCACGTACCTGCTCACTTGGCCCACCATGTAGGCCAGGTCTGGTCGAGTTGGCACCATGGCGTACATGAGGCTGCACACAGCCGATTGGTAGGGCACCCCTGCCATATCCTCCCGCTCTTCTTTTGTTTGCGGCACCATTGCCGCACTCAGTTCATAGGTCGTGGAGACCGGACTGCGAACTGGTTTGCAGTCCTCCATGCCGTACCGCTTCAGCACCTCGGCCACGTATTTGGCCTATCCCAGCTCAAGCGTGCGCGCCCTCCGGTTCCGCGTAATGCTCACCCCGAGGTAGTACTCCAGCTCCCCCATGTCCGAAATCTGGAATCTGCTTCTCAGCTGCTCTATCAGCTGCTGTAGGCTCGGCAAATCCATCGAGCACACATTCAGGTCGTCCACATGGAGTNAACTGGTTTGCAGTCCTCCATGCCGTACCGCTTCAGCACCTCGGCCACGTATTTGGCCTATCCCAGCTCAAGCGTGCGCGCCCTCCGGTTCCGCGTAATGCTCACCCCGAGGTAGTACTCCAGCTCCCCCATGTCCGAAATCTGGAATCTGCTTCTCAGCTGCTCTATCAGCTGCTGTAGGCTCGGCAAATCCATCGAGCACACATTCAGGTCGTCCACATGGAGTACAACGATCTGATGGAGCTTTTTGTTGCGCGGCACGTACACGCTGTGATCCGCCTCATAGCGCTTGAAGCCGAGTTGTGCCATGAAGTTGTCTATCTGTTGGTACCAGCATCTGGGCGACTATTTTAGCCCGTACAAGGACTTCTGCAGATTACGCACCTTGTCCTCCGGCGCCTCCACCCCCTCTGGCACCTCCATGTAGATCTCTTTGTCTATGATGCCGTTGAGGAAGGCCGTCTTTACGTCCATTTGGTGGAGCTCCATGTCCTTCGCGGTCGCCATCGCAAGGATCGCCCGGATGCATGTGAACTTGGCGACGGGAGCAAACGTCTCATCGTAGTGCTCCCCCTTATGCTATGCGTAACCCTTCGCCACCAGCCGCACCTTGTATTCTTCAACCACACCATCCTTTGTGAACTTGGTCTTGAAGACCCACTTTGAGCTGATGGCCTTGGCATCGGCCTGTCAACCAGCTCCCACATATCATTTTTCGTGATGGACGCCAGCTCTGATTTGATGGTTGCGTCCCATTGATCCCCTTCGGGCCGTGCAAGCACCTCTTGCACAGTAGTCAGCTCCGTTGATGCAACCAGCAAGCACCGCGTCATGCCGATCCATCGACCAGTGCTTGTGTTGAAGCGCTTCCCCGTTTTTCGCTGCCTCCCGCTGCGGCGCGGTAGTTTTGGTGGTGCATCGTCGCTCTGCTGCGATCCTTCTGACTCAGCACGATCCGGTCAATCATTCACCGGACAGATCCCCAAGGATCTCTCTCGCTCTGGCAAAACATCACCCGAACGACTGGCGCGTCCGGTGGATTTTCCACCGACGTCCGATGCACACTCTGCCGGGAATGCGCGCCTTGGCACTCTCAGTGCCTCATCCGCCGGATCCTTTTGGTGGATCTCCTCATCAGCTTGATCGTTATCAGAGTCCTCCACGTCGGCTACCACCGCGGGTGCACCTTCGTGCTCTGATGCCGCATCCTCAACTTCGGCGTCCGCCGGCTCCTTCTCGTAGTCAAGGAGCTGGAACCACTACCTCGTCTTTGGAGAGTCCACCACGCCCACGTCATTGCTGCTGATGTAGCTCTGTTGCTCATCGAACTCGACGTCTCAGCTACGGATTACCTCCTCCTTGCGCATGTCGTAGAGCCGGTACGCCTCATGCGCGCTCTCATAGCCAAGGAAGAGATACAAATTTGCCAACGGCTCCAACTTGCTGTCACGCCTCTGCGCAGCCTGCACCACCGCGTGCGCCTTGCACCCGAACAATTTCAGGTGTGCCACACTTGGCTTGCGCCCGCTCCAAACCTCCTGCGGCGTATTCCAGCTGCTCCTCCCCTTTAGCACCGCTGTAGGAGTGAGGTTGATGGTGTAGCTCGCCGTACGCACAGCTTCTGCCCAGAAGCTTCGCTGCAATTCCGCATCCACCAACATGGTTCGTACCATGTTCAGCAGCGTCTGGTTCGCCCGCTCCACCACGCCATTTGACTGCGGCGAATACAGCGTAGTTTGTTGCCATTTTATGCCCTGCTGCTTTATCCACCCGCTACAGCCCACGTACTCTCCGCTGTTTTCGCTGCGTAACGCTCTGACCTTCCGGTCAGTCTGCCTCTCCACCGCGGCGACATACTCCTTCAGCCGGTCCAGGACCTCGCCTTTCCACTTCATGAAGTACACAAAGAGTTTTCTGCTGTAGTCATCAATGAAGGTGACGAAGTAACGCACACCGCTCTTTGACGCCGTCTTGAATGGTCCACACATGTCACTGTGCACGACCTCCAGCAGGTCCGAGGCGCGATTCACGTTCTCGTTGAATAGTTTGTGTCGCGCCTTGCCCAAAATGCAAGGCTCACACTTTTTGTGCTTTGCTGCATCTGTCGCTTCTTCTGCACCGTCGATGAAGAGGCCGCATACCAGCTCACGCTTTGCCATCTCCTTCACGACTGCGAGTGAGGAATGCCTCAGTCGTCGGTGCCAGAGCTCTAGATCAGCTCCCCCTACTTTGGCCAGGTTAACGATGCGTTCTTGGGAGTCTGCTAAATGTGGCACCACGGGGATCACCTTGGTCTCCAGGATGTAGAGGCCTCCCTCGCACTTAGCCTCCAACATGGGCTCGTCGCCACCGTCCTTCCGCACGACTGCCCCTCTTCTCCTGAAGAGCACCTCGTACCCCTTGTCAGTTAGGCTGCTAATGCTTAGAATGTCAGCCAAGCCGGGTACGTGCAACACGTCCTTGATGACGTGCTGCACCCGCTTTCCGCCAACCACCACCTCCACGACCATGTCTCCTTGGCCAGCTGCCGGCTCGACCTTGTCGTTCGCGACCACCATGGATTTGTTGGACTTGGTGTAGTTGATGAACCCGAACTTCTTGACCTGGGTATGCTCCTCCGCTCCGGAGTCAAGGCATCGCCGGTTGGCCTTCTTGAGGTAATGGTTTTGAGTGCCATTGAGGAGCGCCTTCTTGCCTTTAGCGTCCTTGCCACTGGCCTTTGCCTCCTCAGTGCACTCACAGGCCCAATGATCCTCCTTGCCGCAGTTACGGCATGCACCCTTCTTGGTGCCCTTCTTGCTGCCGCCATGTCTGCCACCTCCCTTGGCCCCGCTTCCGCCACCACGCGTTTTGGTGACGAGGGCCGATGAGGACGACAAGGACTCCCCGTAGCTCCGTCGCTGCGCCTCGTCGCAGATGTACTCTGCAACCGCACCATAGGTGAGCTTGTCCTCTGTCCATCCTCCCAAGACTGTGATGAGAGGGCTCCAACTGTCGGGATGGACAATGAGGAGGGCCATCGCTTGCAGCTGCGTGTCGATCTTCCACCCCATGTCGTTGCATTGTGAGGCGAGCGACTCGATCTGCTGCATGGCGGTGATGACATCATCTCCCTCCTCCATTCTCACTGTCAGGAGTTGCTTCATTTCAAAGATTTTGTTCGCCAGCGACTTGGATTGATGGATTGCACAGAGTTTTTGCCAAGTTTTGGCTACCAGCTTGCAACCCTAGAAGTAGCCCCACTACGACGCGGCCGTCCCAGACACCAGCAGCATGAGCGCCTCCGTGTTCTTCTTTGCAAAGGCCTCCTTTTGCGCTTCCGTCGCCGTCATTTTGTCAAGGACTTCCGTTCCCTTCATGACCTCCTGCAGCCCCTTATGCGCGAGGTGCAGCTTGAAGTGCCACCTCCATAGCCCGTAGCTAAGGCCACCTGCATACTTCTGGATGGGCTGCATCTCCTTCTGCGCCATTTGCGCAGTCATCAACTTCGGGACCTCAGAGCTTGACAGCGATGTCGTCCCTGACGACAGTCCCGTCCGCCGCGAAAGTTGTGAGCGATTGTAGACCGGTCAAGACTGTGGGCCCATAACCCTTTGTCAGAAAACTGCTCCCGGGTGGAGGCAGTTTCAACGTGCCCCGACGGGTCTTCTACGTTCACGGCTTCTTTTGTGCGGGTGGTTCTGAGTCTAAGCGTGAGCTTTTTGGTCGCCTCACGCTATGTGTCTGGGAGTTGAAGGCATTTGTGAGACAGTCACTTTTGCGAAGGGGATAATGAGATTTTGCATTATTTTTTTAACATGGACATGATCTAAAAATTTGTAGGTCTAGTCATAATCTCTCGAACGCACCAAGCCGTGTACGATTCGGATAACCGTAGCTCTCGCTACGTCAGTCAAAGCGCTGCACCCCAAAACCAGCCACTCGCTCGGCGACGCGCACCACGTCGCCCGCCGAGGCGCCTTCACACATCAAGGACCCATCAAAACGCCATTCCGGAGGTGCAGATGTCCCTACGCGTAGTGGCAGCACCCCTTGCGACTTTGGGGCCTGTTTCGATGAGTTAATCATCGAGTTTGGTGATGGGGATGGATGTGGGCCGAAACCTGTTCGCGGACCTGCAGTCGGATTTTGACGGTCCCCGAGTACCAAACTGTACTACTGAGTTCCGGACTCCGAGCCAGGATTTTGGCTAATTCCTTCAGTAACAAACTGCACTCCTGAAATCCGACGGATCATCCACCGGACGCCTCGGCAGATTTTCCAGAGCAAAATCCCCAGATGGCATTTTGTTACTCGTTCCGGTCAATTATTCACCGGAAGTCGAACCGCGACCGGCTCCCAGAACCGCCACGCACACCCCAACTTTGGAAGCCCATATCTCCCTCGTTACTACGTCGATTCCAGTGAAACAACTTCCAACGGATTTAGCGAGTCGTCAACTTTTAGGGACAATCCTCCATTTGAGGATCCGAGCAATCCTTGAGTCGCTAGATCCGTCGACGAGGATTTTCCTCTCTCTTGGCGGCTCGTCGGCGCCTCCCGGCTACGCACTTGGGCGTGCAGAGGGGCAAATCTTCAACATTCTCCTCCTCTATGTTGCTTTCCCTTGGGATGTCCTTCATTAGATAATCCCACACTCTTTTTCTTGCTTTGGTGGCAATAGAACACCACCCATGCCCACACCATCTTCTTCCTTCACCCTTTTACCCTTGTTGTTTGTCTTCCTCTGCTCCTCTCCTTTTACATTTTCTGTCCTGCTCCGCTTCCCCTTTAGAACTCGCCATCCATCACCTTCTCCACTTCCTACAGAACTCACTTCATTTCCTTCCTTGCCTTCATCACTCTTGTCTATTGCTGCCATTGATACATTTTCCAATGTTCCTCCGGCAGGTGAAGAGGGCTCTTCCTCACTTTCACAAGATTCACCTCCTGTACATCTCTCGTGTATTAAGCATCATCCACATCTTACCCAACCTCCTCCTCCTCTTCCTCATCTGTAGTCTCTTTTTCAGGCCTATAGCAACATCTTCACCTATTTCTAGAACTCTCCTCCTTAGTCAATGTATACCACTCTCGATGCACCATGCCTGCAGATCATGTTCTCTAGCAATCAGTCCGCTACAAGAGATGATATCTTCCACGTGAGTACTTTCTCCTTTACCCATTTGGCAAACTGATCAATCTCTACCACCAACCATCGGTTGTCACTCACTGTCGGCAATAACCTTGTGCTGGTAGTTATGAGGTCCACCACCAACCTGTGCAAGGGTCCCACCACTGGTACCGGCTTCAGAGGCGTCTCTAGGGTAAAGGTTGTCTTGGTTAAAACACACCTCTAGGAAGAGAGCATGATGTTCTGCACTATTAAAATTATGCTTGCCTAAAGAAGTTAACACTTACCACACTTGTTGTCCTTTCCAGTCCATAGTGGCCCATGTTGTGAAAATTTACCGCTATCTCCTCCAGTTGTCAGGTAAGTGGTACTTTCCATGCAGGGTACCTCCCAGTCAGTAGGCACATGAGCTACTTCCCCTCCACAACAAGGCTTTGATCTCTCATCCACACACGATGCTCTGAGTGACATCAACCGCCTTTTCCTCCTCATGTTCCTGTCATGCCGTATTGAAGTGATGGTAAACTTTTTTGCTGGGGTCCCAGGTTTTGACCTTTTGTCCCCACTTCATCTACACATGTCTCTCCCCATTCTTTAACTGCTGCTTGTTGCATCCCCTCATGTCATGGCAATGCTGGTCTGCTGCTTTACCCTTGATCCTTCCCTTTTTCTGCTACTTGTATTTCCCCAGCCTCACCTCCTTCAGTTTGCTCCTCATCATCTGCTGCATATGCTTCCACTGACTACATCATGAAGCTGCCCATGAGTGGAAAGCCAATCTCTACCTCCCCGTCACATGCCAATGGCTGCTCAGCAGCCCATACTGGACGACGTGACAAACCGTCCATACTCCCTACAGATGTATCCTTCTGGTATCTGATCTCAGATAGGTACTATTGTAGGAAAATTGCACAGTGCACCAGCTTTTACGTCGGATTCTTTGTATTATGCAACCACTCAAGGGCATAGTAGTCAGTCTCCAAAGTGACCTTGGAGCCATGGATGTATGGATGAATGTGCTGCACAGCCCACACCACAACCAAACACTCCCCTTCAACAGGAGGATAATTCACCTTTGCCCCAACCACTGTCCTGCTCGCAAAACAATCAACCCTCTCCCTCTTCTTAGTATCCTTGTGCGCCAGCACTGATCCCATCCCTTGGTAACTGGTATCTTTTTTAATGATGAATGGCTTGCTAGAAATCTGGGAACACCAAGATTGGTGAATCATAATTGCCTCCTTGAGTTGCTCAAATGCACGCTGAAACTCTCCCATCTACTCAAACTTCATTTGCACCATTTTCAATGCATGTTAATATCTGGAAATATTTGCAAATTCACAAACCTTTTCTAGTAGCTTGCAAGTCCAAGAAAACTGCGCAACTTTGTTGGGGTGATTTGTACTGGCATATTGGCAATCCGTGTCACCTTCTCAGGATCTGCCACAACCCCCTCAGCTCGCACGACGTGGCCCAAGTACAACACCTTTTTCTGCTATCAAACTGTACCTTGACCCCTTCACAACCAGCCTGGCTACTTGCAAATGTGGAAACACTTCCTCAGAGTCACGGATGTGGCTTTCCTAGTCCTTGGAGAAGATAACGATGTCATCAAGGTAAGGCACGATACATGTGTCGCATGTAAGACCGTGTTGATGACGTGTTGAAAAGATGTTGGTGCAAAATTCTAGGCCAGAGGATAGCCTGAAGATATCGTAGATCCCTTTGTCCATCAAAAAAATTATCTTTGCTATGCTCCCTGGGTCCATCCTGATCACGTGGTATGTTTTTGTCGCATTAAGTGTGCTATACACCATGCATCCACCCACGCCATCAATGATGTCGTCGATCTAGAGAAGCCTCGGTCTCTTTATTCAATGTTGGATATTCAATACACATGCGCTATCCCCCATCTTTCTTCAGGGCCATGACCACAGGAAAGGCCCAAGGATTAGAGCTAGGCCTGATCACTCCCTCGTCCACCGATGTGTGAATCTCTTTATCCAGTACTTCCTGTTGTGTTGGAGACATCCTGAAAGGCTGAGTGTCGATCATTGCAGATTCTTCTATATCTATGATAAACTTAACACCACAACCCTCAATCTTCTTTGGTGTCGAGCTGAAGATGTATGTAAAACTTGCACACAAGGCCTAGGGATCAGCTCTCTGTTGCTCCGTCAGCTTCACAAAACCTGAGATGCACCATGCACCACCACCTCAATCATGGAGACTTTCTCGTACTTCTTATGGCCCCCAGCCTTTGCTCTACTACACGTATCAATTCTCATCATCACTGGGACCTGTACCTGCAATGCCTACCGAGTCCACTCCTCTCCTCCTGCCTGTAGAATCTCTCATCCCTCCTCTAGTGCCTGGCTATTTAATCTCATCCTCATGTACAGTGAATATATGGAATGCCTCATTCTATTGTCCCATTTTGTATTGTAGTGCATCCAATGACCCAAAGTCTTCTTCCATCTCAATCCCATCTCGTTCCAGCACTTCATCAATGCCTACCTCCCCTCCCCCCAACATGTAATATTCTTTTCCTTTACTCATAGACCTTGCCTCTTTGTCACATGTACATGACTCTACTGCTTCACGTAAAGGTGATGGCAAGGAGGATTCATCATTCTCCTCCACCAATCCATCCATGACACCTGAAAAATCCACCTAAGTCTCATAAGAGACAAGGCTCCGAATCCCCTGAAGTGATTTTAGGAGAAGTTGAGCATGGGCAAAGTGGTCAGCGATGGGTTGCTTGGTAAGGTAGCTTATAATATCAGCCCCCAGATTGAAGCTGTAATGCTTCCAGTGGATGATTTTCACCTCACTTGGTGCCAGCCTACAGAGCATCTTATAGTAACCTATCATGCCATCCTCCTCTCCTTCCAAGTATCCAATGACATCCCTCCTCAATTCATCATGTATAAACTCAACACGATGAGGGCATACGTGTTCCTACCCTCCGCTCCTCCTGTTGCTTCTCCACATACATCACCTCCTCAGCTACTTAATGAAAGAACCCAAGTATAAATATCTGGTGCGAGTGTCTTCCCCCATATCCATTGTCCTTTTCCATGCGTACTCTCTCAGCTCCTCCTTGCTCACAAAATCCTCATCCTACAGCTCCCACTTCATCCCATCATGATTCCAGCATGCAAACTCCAAGGTGTCTCCATCTAGCCCTCCACAAGGATACCTCTAGTCATAGGTTTTCACATGCCTCTT
Source organism: Penium margaritaceum (assembly GCA_023375785.1). NCBI lineage: Eukaryota > Viridiplantae > Streptophyta > Zygnematophyceae > Desmidiales > Peniaceae > Penium > Penium margaritaceum. The sequence continues at coordinate 50,504 of SZWC01005515.1, forward strand.
CATGACATGGGTGAGGTGAAGTGCCAAAGTACTCTCCACTATCCTTGCTAGTCAAGGCCAAGGGTGTAAACCACCTGTCGTGCTCCTTGTAAACTTTCTTTATCATGGAGTCCTTGGACAAACAGAACGACCCTTCTGTGGATGTTTCTTTCCCAACTGCTACATCACTTGTATCAAAAGGTATAGCATGCCCATCACCCTCCTCAGCTAACCTCTCACCACCCTCTGCTTCCATCTCACCATCCTCTGCCTCTCTCTCATCATCTTCTGTTTCCATGTCTTCTTCCTTTAGTGCTCCCTTCACTACCTTTTCATCCCCTCTAGCTTCATTCTCCCTTGCTTCCTCTTCTCTTGCCTTCATCTCCTCGCCCACTTCCTTCTCTACTACTGCCTCTACTTCAACTTCTTCCTTATGACCCTCCTTGACACCTACATGAGTCTCTTCTTGTCCTCGATAACGAACACCGCCTCTCCATCCACATGTTTCTTAGCCATCATGTAAGCCGGCCAGTTCCAACAGCAGTGATCACGGCTTGAGACTTCCTTGAATTTGTAATCTGACTATGGATTTGGAATATACAAGAAAAACCATGCAAGATCAACCCAAGAACAGGGTTGATCCATTAAGTCTTGGGGAAGTTATGCCCAGCCAAAGATTGGACGGGCCGAGGAAAAACCAGTGACAAGAATTCATCCCCAAGGACCAGGGCTCGACCCTAGAAGACCTAACAAAGCCAAAGTACGTATTGGGGCCCAGTCATTCAATGAATCAAGGATATTTCAGGGCCAGGGGGGCTTCAAAATGAAACCGCAATGTGTTGTTACCAAAACGGGCGCTTCGGGTAGCCGTCACTACCGCGAGTGGTGCTCCTAGTAGCAGATTGTCGTGGTGCAATTCTTGGAAACTGCCATATCTCGGCCGTTCCTCCATGGCATGATGCAATTCTTGGTGCATTGAGCTGGGAAGGTGAGCTACATAATGTTGGGAAAATAATGCTCATTCCTGGCCCATACTGAGCCGCACATGGCTCGGCGACCTTGGGTCACCTTGGATGTGCCATCATCCACATATAGCCAATCATGTTGACACGTGAATAACAATTACAGTTTACTCTCGCTATGCCACACGTGTTCCCGTTCTCCCCCAAAACAATCCTATGCTTTTGCACACACGGAAAGGTGTGCACTGGCCTCTCCTTGGTCAACATTGCCGCCGGTTGGTGCCTATACCATCCAGTTGAGGCTAGCACAGTACGCCCCGTTTACACTTGGTTTCAGAGCCACCCTTGGCTCAGGGGCACAATCATCCACGTGGCAGCCTCTCCTCGTCAGCGTAGATGAGCACGCATCTTATCTCTATGGAAAATATGTGCCCAAAGCCAACTATACACTTTGGTGACAAGGTGGTTACCGGAGGACCCGTTGAAGAAGTTATACCGGATGCAAGATGACTTCATCCGGCACGTACTCGTTGGCCACGGTGCTTGACCCGCAAGGCAAAGCAGTAGCAGCCATAATGTTGCGAAAGTTGCTTGCCAACATGCAGGCCAAGATGGATCTGTTGGAGAAGAAAAAAAAACCGTACCTCATTCAAGAGCTTGTAAAGCGTCTAGTGACAATAGTAGTCCCACTTGCCGCACCACCAGGAGATTTGGTGGGCGTCCTAAGCCCGTCCAAGCCAGAGCCATTTGACCCATCAAAGAAGGATGGACCAACTCCACACGCTCAGATACTTGAACAAGAGCTGTACTTCATTGCCATTGGCATGGATGTCTTTAAGGACGAGGCACGCTGCGACTATGCCATGACCTTATTGAGAGGGGCATCGTTGGATTGGTGGGCCAATGTGATACGATCCAATCCACGTGGTAGTGGAACAACGATGGATGTTGGAATTATGGCCGCAACCATAATCTCAACCCCATCAGCTCCAACCTACAACAGTGGTGATCCTATCCTGGAATGTCCGACCTTGTAGAAGTAGTTCACGGAGTCGTTCATTAGATGCCTCACCCTAGGTGATGCCAGAAACAATGCGCTTGCCAAGCTTCATTGGCTTTGCCAAACTGGCGGAGCCTCTGACTACACCCGTAGGTTTTGTGAATTCATCACCAACTATGGCTCTGACTCTCATGAACTGTGCTTCCACTACAAAAACGGCCTCAAGAATAACATCTACACGGTGATGGTGCCTGCACTACCTCAATAACGACCTATCAGGAATGATCGCAACAACCGAGAGGTACAACTCGCGTGTACAATAGGCTCATGCCAACAGCCACAAATCTTTTGGGGGTGGTTACTATAAGCGGGCCGAGACTGACAACACGCCCATGGAGATTGGAGCGTTGCAACAGTGCAAGTGCTACAACTGTGGCAAGCAAGGCCACATTACGCATGATTGTCAAAGTCCAAAGAAGGGCAAAAAAAAGTGTAAGTGGCAAGGAAAGGGGAAGAAAACAACAAAGGAAGCATAGGAAGCAACAAAGGAGTCAAGAAGCAAGGGAGAGCCGGGAGTAGATGACGTTACTCTTGGCTTCTCTATGCCCAAAGTGCCACTTGACCGTCCACCTGAATGCCTTGTGGCAATTAATGGGTCTTTTTTTAATCAAGGCATGGAATCTGGGGTACGAGGAGGAGCCTCCCGCACTTCTCTCAGAAGCGTGAGTGAAAGGAATCAAGGGGAAGTTGGGGATTCCACTCTATTATGGCATGAGGCACATTTTTGTGAGAATGGAGTGTGCTCGGAAGTGGGGCCTTGCCCTCAAGAGCAAGAAGCAGATCGCTAACCAAATGGACCAAGTGATTGAAATGGGGTATTTGACGCGTCCCCTTTCCATTTGCATAGAAAAGCTTCATATTACGACCGGATGTGCCCAATGAAGGATTACGATTTGATCCTCCATCGTGATTTCCTCCAAAAGTACAACCCCTACATCAAGTGGGAGGGGTACACCGTCTCAGTCAAGCTCGAAGACAAGAAGTATCCCCTACTTAAGCGGTCTGAGGAAGAGGCCATGGAGGAGGAGACTTTCAGGGAGGAAGCATTGTAGCTCCCGCTGGCGCCTAATTGGATCTAAGCGGAGCGGAGTAAACGGCAACCAAAGTAGGAGCTTCCGGAAGGGAGCCCAGTGGGAGGGATTTTTTGCCTGGACCATCTTAAAAACCAAAAAAGAAAGAAGAAGAAAAAAGAAGCCTTGTAGCAGTCAATGCCTCCCAAGGAGGAATCGGTATCTATGATGTTGAACTTGGTGCAGCTCAAGGGCGCAATTCAAAAAAGGGAGCAGAATGTTTTAGCGTTCGTGTGAGACGAGGAAGATGGTTTTAATGAACGAGTGGGCGTGCCACCTACTGTGGTGCATGGGACAACTTGTGAACTTGTGAACAGCCCAACGCAAGTTTACCACGGTGTACGAGGGACACTGGAAGGTGTGTACAGATTTTGAGGACGTGTTTTTTGACACTCTCCCGGCGGGTCTGCCACCAAAGCGGTATGTGGACCATCGCATCAACCTCGAACCTAGAACACGCCTGCCTGTTGGTGCAACGTACCACATGAGCAACGCGCGGCGACAGGAGCTCAAGCAGCAGCTGAGTAGGGCTTCATCTATCCAACCTTGTCTCCTTACAGTGTACTTTCTGGCTTGTAGAGAAAACTAGAGGAGAGATGCGTATGTGCATGGACTACCGGGCTTTGAATGAGTTGACAGTCAGGAATAGGTATCCGCTTCCACAAGCCAAGGAGTTTTTTTATCAACTTCGTGTGGCTCCCTTCTTCACAAAGATTGACCTTCGATCGTGCTACCACAAGAGCCACATCGCAGCAGATGATACTGAAAAAACAGTCTTCCACACGCGCTATGGTCACTACGTGTTTTTTGTGATGCCTTTCAGGTTGAAAAATGCGCCGGCCATCTCCATGGCGGTAATGAAGAACATCTTCAGGCTGTACTTTGACGACATTATGGTCGTGTACCTCGACAACATCTTGGTGTATAGCAAGATGGCGAAGGAACATGAGGAGCTTGTGAAGAAGGTCCTCAAGATTTTGAGGGAGGATAAGTTTTTTTTTTAAGCTCACGAAGTGTAAATTTGTGGTGGTAAAAGTTGAATTCTTTTGACACATGATTAGCAATGGACAGATTGCCATGGACCCGCACATGTTTTTGGCCGTGCAAGAGTGGCTAAAGTTGCGCAATGTCTACGATGTGCAAGTGTTCCTTGGGTTTTGCAACTACTACCACGTGTTTATCCTTGGCTATGCAGGAGTGCCAACGCTACCCTCTAATCTCACTTGCAAGGATCATGATTGGAGTTGGGGACTTTGCAAGCAAGAAGCCTTTGGCAATGTCAAAAGAGCTATGACCTTCGCATCGGCCTTGTACTTGGCCAATTGTGGTCCAGAGTTTGAAGCGGTGATGGATGCATCGAACCTGGCCATTGGTGGTATCCTTTTATAGGATTTTGGTAATGGGTCGCAGCTGGTCACCTATTGGTAATGTAAGCTGTGCAGGACAGAGCTGAACTACGCCACCCATAACAAGGAGATGCTCACAATGGTCATGGCTTTCAAGAACTGGTAGTGCTATCTCGAGGTGCAGAATTGGACGGTCTACACCGATCACTACGCATTGAAGTACTTCATGACGAAGCTAAACCTGAGTCACTGACAGGCATGTTGGGTAGAGTACCTCGAGTCGCACTTCGACTACAAGATCGTTTACCAGCCAGGTCACATCAGCCCAGCAAACAAACTCTCACAGTTACCGGACGTGATGACACATCTCTCACCATCCACGCAAGTATTTCTTTGTCAATCTCTTCACATGTTGCATGTTGATCAATCATCCCTTGTTTGATTCTCTCTTGCGTATTGATGACTTGAGCTCTTCTTGAGATGTAATGCTAAGGCGTTAGTACTATTGAAGGTGAAGTATATGCCTGATTAAGTTTGGGGTGAATGACACATGTCAACAAAGGAAGAAGGTTTTAAAACCTTTGTGAGCTTTTTTGGTTTTGTGGCTTCTCTTTCAGAGGAAGAGAGCTTGCACTCTAAGCTCATGGGTATGCTGGAAGACTTGCAATCTACCATGTCGTATCGTTTAAGAATGGAGCCAATGTATTTTTTCTGGTTCAGGCTGATGGTACCTATTTCTCTGTCACACTTGGTGGCAATTCCAAGGTAGAATTCAAGAGAACCCTGGTCCTTCCTCTCAAATCTGCTACTCAGTTGCCCCTTGAGATCGTCCAGCAGCCGCGTTGAAGAAGAGCATAGAATGAGGTCATCAATGTGCATGACGGTCAACATGGGCCCCTGCACATACATGCCAGGGTCGTTGTTGTAGTGCATAAAGGAATCCTCAGCCATGAATGTGTTCATTTCCTGGTACCAAAGTCTTAGCGCTTGTTTTAGCCCATAGAGTGCCTTCACCAATCTGCCCACCTTGTCCTCGAGAACATCAACCCCCTCTCGAGCCTCCATCAACACCTCCTTGTCAATTTTTCCATAAAGAAAAGCTGTCTTGACATCCATCCGGTGGACCTCCATGTTCTCGGTAGCAACAATAACGAGCATTGACCGGACGGAGACGAACGTCATAATTGGAGCAAAGGTCTCATCGAACTCCACACTCGGTCCTTGAGAGAAGCCCTTTGCGACCACCCGTGCCTTGTACTTGTCTATGTTGCCGTCCTGTTTCCTTTTTGCAATTATCACCCACTTGGAGTCCACAACGTGAGCCTTGGCAGGTCTATCCACCAGCACCCATGTCCCTTTCTCCTTGATGGAGCAGAGCCCATGTCCCTTTCTTCTGGATACCTTCCCTCCTACTAGAAGCAAGCTGAGGAGCCTAGGAAGGGGCAGAAGCTTCTAGAGGAAGGAAGGGATGCCTTCCTAGGTGGGAAAAGGACAGCCTACCAAGGGCCACTCTAGAACCCATAGAATCTGCTAGGAAGCTCCAAATCTGGCATGCTTTGGTGTTCTAGAAAGTTTAGATCAGTGGCCATAAAATGCCACTGCTTTTGAGCCTTGATCAAGTGTTCATTCCCATTCAATTGAGGCCAAAACTATTACCTCACTCTCTGACCAGTTTTCATCCATCCTCGGAACCAATTGCCTCCACAGTTTTAGTCTCTCCAAAAACAGTTGGTGGTGTGAATCAGCCATTGCTAGGGACCCTCTAGGGTGCACACTCACCCTCAGGCCAACACGTGCTGCTTCAACCCAAAACCTAGGAGGCAGCTTAGCGTCGAAGAGCATGCACCTTGTCATGCCCAAGAGGATCTCTACTACGCTGTTGCTTTAAGGTGAGTATGGGATAGTTTTCTGGTGTTCAATATCCTGCAACTTGAGCCACTCCCTCCAGGCATTGTACTCTCCTCCATTGTCTGTCCTAAATGCATTCACCTTCTTTGCACTATGTCGCTGAACCGTAGAAACAAAGGCTTACAGATTCTCCTTCACCACACTTTTCTTTTTGAGAAAGTACATCCAGACTTTGCGGCTGTTGTCTTCAATGCATGTGAGAAAATATCTATTGCCTCCATTTGTCGATATGCAAAAGGGACCACACACGTCAGAATGGATGAGGTCAAGGGGTGCAAGAGCACATGTGCCATTGCGCTTGAAGGGTTTCCTTTCTGCCTTGCCTTGAAGGCAAGGCTCACACATGATCCCGGCTCCCTCCGCCTCATCACCTAGCTCCATCCCACGCAGTAGCTCTTGCTTTCCCATGAGCTCCAATGTGCAATAAGCCATGTGTCCCAAGTGCCTGTGCCACAGGTTCTCGTAGGATGTGCACAAGCTAGAATGAGGAGCCCCGGTGGTTGCATTTGCTTATGGTTTTGTTATCGAATGGTTTGCTGCCAGTGCTTCCACTGCTCCAACATGTCCTTCCAACATCTGAATCTACATTGTTGCTCTCTTCGTCATAACTCTTGACCGAAGATTTAGCCATTGATGTTGTCGTTTTGGTCAGCAAGACATAGAGTCCATCAGCGCGAGGAACCTATGCGACAACCTTCTTGGCATGTTGATGTCCTTGGTAGGGACTATCACCGCTTCCTTCTCTATAAAGATTACTGTCATGTCATGGTTAGTTTTCTCAGAGACGGAGAGCAGGTTGGCTTTGTAGGAGAGAAGGTACACCACCCCCTCTAACTTGTTGACACCCACTGTAACCAGCTTGTCACCAATCCCCTCAGTTATTTCAACCTAGCCGTTGGAAAATCTGAAGTTCTTATTGCATGGAGCAAGAGAGATGAGGTCTCTCTTCTCGTAAGTTGTGTGCTCATTTCTGCCCGAGTCAAGGCTCCTGGCCTGAGCATCACCCTCCCTTTGTTGGAGGCACACTCAGCCATCAAGCTTGTCGGATCCTTTCCACCATTTTCCCCTCACCATTCATCCCCATCTCCTCCCTCACTCTTGTGCGCACGACACTCTCGAGCCCAGTGTCTAGCCTTGCCACAGTTATGGCAGTTTCCTTAGCGCTTTGTACCCCTGCCATTGTTGCTAGTGTTGTTGCTTCCCTTGAACCCAGAGGAGGAGGTATTGTGGAAGGTGCCGTTGCTCCGTGAGGCAAACGAGATGCTGGTAGTCATGCACGCATTCAAGGCGTGGCGATGCTACCTAGAGTGTCGCCGATGCATTGTGTGCACCGACCACCATGCGCTGAAATCTTTGAAGACGCAGTCGGATCTCAGCCGATGACAAACCCGATAGATGGAGTTCCTTGAGTCCAGGTTTGACTACGAAATAGAGTACTGGCCAGGAAAAACCAATCTGGTGGATGCACTCATCCTCCAACCATATTTGATGAACGATGTGGCAACCCTAAAACTTTCTGCGAGACCCCTACCTCGAGCGATTGTTTGCAAGAGGCTATGACCAGCACGGCGGATATGATGAAACCAAGTTCTGGTTCGACTTACCCTATTGGCGACGAGGCTTCAATTGTAAGGTGGTCGTTCCTCCGAATGACAAGCTTCGCCATATGCTGCTCGAAGAATGCCACGACACCGGCCCAATTGGACAATTTGAAGAGGACAATACGTTGAAGAAGCTGAAAAGAAACTACTAGTGGGACAAGATGCAATCTGACGTGGCCAACTTTTGCAAAACTTGAGGCACATGTCAGCGACAAAAATCTCATTGCATGAGGCCACCCGGACCTCTGCAGGCACTCCTTGTTCCAACGGAACCATGGGGGGACATCTCCATGGACTTCGCCACCAGACTACTAGTCACACTCTAGGAATATGACGGCATCCTCGTGGTCGTCGACAGGTTTTCTAAAATGTCCCACTTCTTCCTGACAATGACCACTGTCATTGCCAAAGGAAGAGCATGGCTGTTTCTAAACAACATCGTGCGGCTACACGGCATACCAAGAACCATATCGAGCGATAGAGATGGTCGATTTACCAACCGTTTAGGTGCAAATTGATAACTTGCTACGGAAGCATAACTCTGCTTTTGACGGTGTTTCATCCTCAAACCGACATTCAAACCGAGTGAACAAATCAAACTCTCAAACAACTGCTGCGAACACTATGCAAACCTCATGGGATGGATTGGGCACAAAAACTCCCGACCGCCGAAATCGCATAAAATTCAGTAGTTTCCACCACAACAGGTGAACTTCATTTGAAGTAATGTACGGCAAGCTTCTTGCCACACCAGCTAGAATACAAAGTTGCAGTAATCTTCCAGCAGTCGACGTTCAACGATGAGACTTCACCACCGCATGGGAAGAAACACAACACACTCTCGCAAAGACACAGGCGGCGATGAAGCGAGTAGCTGACCGCCATCGCAGCGACGACGTCTTTGCTGCAGGCGATTGAGTCCTCCTTGGCTCAACGAACATCAAGCTCCGCGGATCTGACTACTCGAAACTTAAAACCCGATGGTTGGGACCGTTTGAGATCGAGCGCATGCAAACCCCTGTGGTTGAGCGACTCAAAACTCCCCGACACTATGCAAGTTCATCCGGTGGTCCATGTCAGCAGACTCAAGCACTACCGAGACCCCGGAGAGCACTTTCGAGGAAGAGATGCCCCTCCTCCGCCTCCCGTTCAAGTGGACGAAGACATGGAGCACATCATCGAGGACATCCTCGGCCACTGGCAACGCAGCAAAAAGACGGAACATTTGGTCAAGTGGCACGGCTATAATGCCATGCATAATAGCTAGGAGCCCTACGACAACCTCCGAGATGTCAATCATGTCATCAATAGCTACTACCGCCGTCTCCAGGCCACATTTGTACGCGCACCAGGACGTCGCGCAAGGTTGATGCATGTACTACCGATACCGCGGTATACCGTGTTTTTGTACCGCGGCATTGCAGTACCGCGGTGCAGTATTCTTTTCTACGGTACCAGTACGGTATCGATACTGACCTGGCAGGGTACCCCTCTTCCGTCCCGGAGTTATCATACCGCGGTACGGTAACGCGGTAGTAAGAAACTAAAAGAATGATACTTTGACAAGTAACGGTAACCCGATGCAATAAAGTTAACGTGGCACTGCGGATGAGAGTGCATTCGGACGCTCGCAATGGACAGAAAAGCATTGATGATTGTTGTCCATACTAAAAAAACGGAAAGAGAATTTTGTAACACAAAAGTCGAAGGCCAAGCGTGTGGATCGCCTGGTTAAAACGGGACAAGTGTACATGTAATGCGACAATGGACTGCTGTCCATATTTCTCCCTGGTGAGAGAAGGAATGAGGACCACCCCCCACACCCCCCTCCTTTCTGTGCCATAAAAGCACCTCTTGCTGCCAGTAAACTGTTCATGTCGAGGGTTGGATTGTTTTTTAAAGTCACGTTTCTCTTATACAAGCCTTCACCAATGAGGATGGTTCTCTCAACCTCCGTAACAGGTTGTGATTAAGAAATGGTTCGTTGGAAAAAACGATTTTGAAAAAAGAGTGTATGTATTCTTTCAGACCCCGTTTCTTGTTCGATAATAGAACTACTCCAATAGAACAAACCCTAAGCGAATTGGGAAGTGAGGTGCAAATCTGCTTGTCAAGCAAGTTGTGACGTACAACTTTGCTCTCGACATTCAAAAATTTAAAATTCAAAAAGTGAAATCCTAGGAACAGACTAAGGACATGGACGTTTGACCAAAAAAAGACAGTAAGAAAATACCAGGGCTTTTGGACAAACAGGTCCAAAATTCCAAGGCTGAAAGTAATAGTCAAATTTAGCTGTCCTTTTATTGATCTATAGAATATAGGCGAACATAAGAGACACTATGGTATTCAACTAGAGTATCTCTTCATTACTTCACCTCCTCCTCCTTCGTCATTTCTTTTCCCCTTAACTTTTACTCCCCCTTAATGCCTCCATTTTTAAGTGAAAATCATGTAAAGGTGTGTCCTTTCTTTTTCAGTATATAAACTTGAGTTCCGAGTTCATGACATCTAGTACTGATCTCAGTTTTTTAGCTTACAATTCATTTTTGGTATTAGCAAGACATTAGGGCATTCAATAACGTGGTACACATTTAAGTTCTGTGGTACAATGTGTGTTTATACATTGGTATACCGTGTACCACGGTACTCGAATAATTCCGCAGTATCTTACCAATACCGTCGGTAACGCAGTGCCGGTACCGGTATCGGTAATGAGCTGCCAAAAAACTATGATACGGCGGTATTTGTACCGTGGTATAGTGGTACCGCAGTACCCGATTACCGCGGTACTCAATATCGCAGTACTGTACCCCTGACGTCCCGGCTAAAAGGGGGGGGGGGGAGACGTACACGAGAGCATAATCTACTAGAGTGGGCATTTTTTGTTGTTACGCAAGCAACCTAATGCGTCGTGAGGACCGCGATATTCACCCTGACGGCCGAGGGCAAACTAGCCTATTGCCCCGATCCCAGTGGATGTTCCCAAACCTTGTGACAGCTTGGACCACTCTCGCGAAGCCAGGAACAGAAGTGTCACGACCTTTCGGTCAAATTCTTGACGACTCTCGACGAATCTGGATTTGTAAAGATGCATCGCGCATCTTCACTGTCGATTCTCGAAGACCCCCAACTTCTCAGCGGACCTTTTCGAATACGGCCACTCACGAAGTGACTCCGCACGCGTCGCTCGACATTTGACCCATTGACCCCGAAAATGTTTTATTCGTAACTCGTCACTCGTATATGTATGTTGGATCATTTAGACACATGTCATCGAACTACACTTACCGCTAATTATGAATTGCTCAAGTGTCCCAAATTCTAAATCATGTTTTGCCTCCCAACTTCTACCTGTTCACCATCTATGCCCCGCTAGGCGTAACAACGCAAACTCCTTCCTGGAACAATGAGAAACACCTCAAAAGAGGTGTTGTCATTGTTCGAGGAGCATTATGAAATCAGAATTTTGACGCTAAATTCCATGCAGCGACGACATAGTTTTTTCTGTGGATACGTTATTTCTTTCTTCCCACCTTTGGATATAGCAGTTTGAATTTTGTTCGTACTGGGCATGCCAGGCCTAATTTAGTAGGTGTGGTTACTACAGTCTACATTTCAGACATGGTGGGTATCTAGTCACTTGGTCCCGTGAGAAATCATGCCGAATACGACAACTATACGCGGTTCCCCTGTTTCCTCTCCGACGTATGCCGGTCGCCCCTCCTTTAGAATTTTGATTACCTGCTACCCCTCTTTTCCGAATTAGAGTCACATAAGCCCCACTTTTCAAAAAAAGGAAACAGGTTGCCCCTACTTCTGGACACTGGACTTAATATGCCCCGCGGTTCTTTTTTGTTGCGGTAGGTGGGTAGTCGTTCGTGAGTAAAACGAACCTCAATAACACTAGAAGGTACACCACTTCCATATGCCCTTTCGCCATCGACGACAATGTCATATACCCCCACGACAGGGGTATATGACACTGTCCGGAACGCCCCTACAGGGCGGATGGTGCTCGGTAAATGAATTTTGGGGCATATGATGCTCCAAAAAAGCAAAGCGGGCATCTAGGAACCTACTTTTGAAAAGCGGGGCTTATTAGATTCTAAATTTTGAAATCAGGGCGCCTTACGCTACCTAACTCCGAACACGGGGCGGATGAGTATTTTTTCGTGCCGAATAGGGTGCCGTTCGTAGATTGTGGCTTCACAAAAGCCAGCTGACAAGCCGGTACAGCAAGTGAGGCTCCGCAGCCAACACAGAAATTCCGCTTTCTCGGCCGTCTCTGCTGCTCGTGCCCGCTGCTCGGGCTGCTCTCAGGCTGTGGGTAGC